>CAXIVR010000006.1:109840952-110135952 GCA_964035755.1 Teleogryllus oceanicus | reverse complement strand
CTACCTATCACTCGCCCCTCCCAGGCTGGCGAGAGGGTAGACAGAAAACGGTACCGCCCTTCGAATGGAATTCTTATAGGTAGACGGTGGTGATGGAAATGTGCTGAACTATCTAAACAAGCTTGTAGGAAAGTCAAAGAGTGGGTGAGGAAATCAAGTGCCAGAAAGGAGGTTTGTAGGAGAAGCGTATAATGATTGAGTGATGATGAGAACGGTGTTGACAGTTGTTCTTGATGTTGAAAGATTTGAATGAAGGTGTAACTTGTTGAGAACATAAGACGGTTGTTGGTGGACGGTTGTTGCGTGGGACGGTTGTTGCGTGGGACGGTTGTTGCGTGGGACGGTTGTTGCGTGGGACGGTTGTTGCGTGGGACGGTTGTTGCGTGGGACGGTTGTTGCGTGGGACGGTTGTTGCGTGGACGGTTGTTGCGTGGGACGGTTGAAAATGAAGTAAGTATATTAATGACGAGCATCGTTGTTGAAGGCGGTATTTCCAATTTCTGGAACGTGGGTACTGTAAGAAAGACTGAAGATAACAGCAACCAGGAAGGTGAGAGCTAGAAGGCTGGCGAGGGGAGAAGCTGGAAAGACTCGAGGGAGACCAGAAGTTGCAGACGCCAGTCACCGCCTTGCGCCGGTGATCAAACGTAGCATTCTCATATTGAAAAGCGCGACTGGCTGAGAATATTTTACTCCGCGAGCTCCTGAGCTGTAGCTACAGGAATATAGTGGGTCTGGCCCGCGTTGAATTTCAATAGAATTAACCTTTGAAAAGAGAGGAGTCTGGCGCCGTCGCCGTCGCCGCCGTCGTCGTCGTCGCCCCGGCCCCCGAAGGCGGTGGGCGGTGGCGGCGGAAGGGCGCAAAAAATTGAGACGAGAGAACTGCTTCCTCTGCCTCTGTCAACATTAGGTAACTTAAAGAAGTGAAGATGTGAATTCTTTATTTATGAATTTAAGGAGAACGCTCAAGGCGAGCGGGCCCCGCGGCGACCTCTGGCGTTGAGCTCTTGTCCGACGCAGGCGCCGCTGCCATCCGCCCTCCGCAAAGGCGGCTGGCTGCTGGAAGTGACGGCCGCGTTTGAGGTAATTTTGTCGCCTCTTCTCTGCAAGTGGCTTGCGGTGTTCTGGTTGGGAATGAAATGTAAACCGCAGCAGTAAAACAAACCTACTATTTATTGATTATTTCGTGTTTCCGGACGCGTCGACTAATCCCATAAGTGTAGTGCATATTTTATGGTGGTGGCGGTGTACTTCCCCCTCTGGATGGCGAGATATCGTGCCGACCTATGGCCGCCTGGTAGGGTTTTCCCAAACCAGGTATCTCCAACCAGCTGGTTACCGCCTCAGCTAGGCAAGCTCTAAGTTCGTGACTGATATCCCGTCACATATAGTAGATGTAAGTGTGTGTGTGTGTGTGTGTGTCTGTGTGTGTGTGTGTGTGTGTGCAGTAAAGGGTGAAGATAGGAGTTTGAAGAGGAATAAAAGACCACGTGCGGTCCTGTGACCCATTTCCTAGGGTAGTGCATTCTCTTGTTATTGATCGGAGAAAAAACTACCAATTAGAACTATCGGCCGCTAGAATTCTCTTATAAGATACCGGCTTAATTTGATCTATCTAGCTAGTGTCGAAACTTGCCACTGTTGGCACTATTGGGAGCCCAGAAACTCCGGTATAATCACTGCATTCGTTTCATGCCTGAGCCACTTCAGCTGATAATACCTACGCGGTTTGATTTGTAACCTAAAATAAAGCATTGGTTATGGCTAGAATCTCAACATATCGAAAAATGATTCAGTGGCTGGCCTCAAGAAGGTGGCAACATTGATTCAGAAATGACTGAACACGGCATCAAACCTGTCGATGCTACTGATGAAAGTGATTCTGGAGAGTCAATACGGAACTTCTGTTTGTCTACATTGCCCGGCCGATCCTTTAGTCTCTCTATATTGTCACTGTTACCTGGAATTGAGAGCCGTGTTACAGAAATCCTCTTGTCCTTGTGGTTTTATAAAAACTAATTGTAATGATCCTTCTATTTAGCAATTTTTTCTGTTAGATTCATTGAAGATCTGTTATATAAATAGAAGTGTTTTAATGAGGATAAAATACCCAAGAGAAAAATTATTTCATTCGAAAATTGAATTAGTTCTCAAATGTGTCCCTAAATATGTGAAAGTATGGAGACCCTTTTCATTTTACTCACATCGTAGGATTACTACTTATAGTGTGTGTGTGTATATATACACGCATGCACATGCACACAATGTCACACTCTTTCATACACACACAGGTAAAATAGGGGACGGAGAGAGAGAGAAGACGGGACAAACGACTCCAATATGACATGTTAATAAATACAAGTTATTTTACAATAGAAAATGTGTTGCTATTAAACATTTCCATTATGCTCATTGCGCTTGAAACATCGTTCTGAACGCCTCGCCAAATCGATCAGTGTGGCGCGCGTGGGGTGCTTTGAAACACAACATTCTGGCTTGTTAACAGCTTGAGCACGCAGGCTGCTCGTGGAGAATCTCGACTGAGCTCCGCCTGAGGCTACCTCTGGGAGCTGCTTCGGCGCTCCTCTTCTGCCGTGTTTCTCCGCCTTCACCCCTCCCCTCCCACCGCTACCCATCTTACCCTGCTTACGCACGCTCTTCACCAGGCTACTCAAGATCCCCCCACCCCCACCGGGAGAGGTGGCTCAGGGCATCAACTGATGTCACTGCAGACTCTGAGCCAGATGTTCGAGTCCTGACTGTCTGGAATGGTTGTTTGGAGGAGAATTCTAGCGCCCGGCTGCTCTGATCGGTACTTTTCCGTAGTTTCTTCGATCAACACCACGCGAATGCCGGTGCACTACCCTCACAACCGGGCCACGGACCGCGCAGGATCTTTCCTATCACTTCCTTTTCCTACCCTCACCCCTTACACACACACACACACACACAAATATGCACACCACTATTACATTGATTGATTGATTATTTCGTGTTTCCGGGCGCGTCAACTGCTTCGGTCATTAGTCCCGTTAGTGTGGTGCATTTTTTCTCGGGAGATGACGGTGATCTTCCCCGCTGGATGGCGAGATCCGGCGCCGACCCTACCGTCGGCTAGTGGGGTTTCCCTAACCAGAACTCTCCCACCAGCGGAACACCGTCCCAGTCGGGACAAGCTCCAAACTCCCGACCGGTCTCCCGGAATATGTGGTAGTGTAGTGCATGTTAGTGTAAGTGCGTGTGCAAGGGGAGGGGATAGGATAAGGAAGAGGAAGGATAGATCCGCGCGGTCCGTGGCCCGTTTGATTGGGTACTGCTCCGGCATTCGCCTGGTGTTGATCGGAGAAACCACGGAAAACTACCGATCAGAGCAGCCGGTCGCTAGAATTCTCCTCCAGGCAGGACTGAATTCGACCTAGCTGAAAAGGTAGTGTCGAAAATCGTGCCGCCGTCAGGACTCGAACCTAGGACCTCCCGGTCAGAGGCGCTGCAGCTGAAGGAGAAGAAGAAGAAGAAGAAGAAGAAGAAGAAGAAGATACCATACCATACACCATACTGTGTATAGTGTGCTATACTCCGCCTGCGTGACGGGAGCCGAGGAAGGAGGTGGGAAAAGCGCTGCGCCGGCAGCGTCGCCTCCCTTCTTCCCCTTCGCGGAGGCAACACCTGCGCGATCGCGCATTATCGACCGCTCTCCTTCGCTCGCACGCGCGCGCTCTCGACTATCGATGTATGCGCCTGCCTTCGCAGGTAATGGCGCGGATTAAACGGGCTGCAGCGGAGGTGAGAGGGAAGGATCTGCAACTTCGACGTGGGCGGCCGGAGCAAAGAAGGTTGGAAAGGAAGAGGAAAATGTATAGCATGGGAAGTAGTAATGATAAGAATTAGGAGTTAGGAACTCTTTGGTGGAAATAAAGATAAGAAAATTGACAGTTGTGTAAGAGGCGGTTGAAGTTCTTTCGGAGCACGACGTGGCGCAATAAGATGAACCACAGAAAAATGAGCACATGTTAAGGGACAAAGTAATAAGGGTTAAAATTAATAGAGTTGATTGTACAAAAGAAAACCGAAAATAAGGGAGAACGAAAAAAAATCAGGGGCAAGTTTAGTGAGCCAGAAAAATCAAAATGTAGAGAATGGAGAAAATGGATTTATGAAAAAAAGGAAGGAAAAGAATAGCAAAAAAACAAAAAATTAGGAATGTTATGTTAAGGAATGTAGAAGTAACTAAGACTACATTGGGAGAATGTGAATCGCTGCTTCTATAGCAATGTTTCCTCTATCAAAGGGTGTGATTTTTATAACTGTGAGATAAATTATACAATAAACAGAGTGAGGCAAATGTCGTACAAATAGCGCAGAAGAAGAGGAGATGAATAAAGGTAGATGGAGGCACGAGAAAGAGAGGTAGGTGGCGGCGTGGGGCGGCGCATTACCTGGGCCCATTTATCATTCCTTGTTAGCGCGAGCGTCTGCTCCGCCAGGGCCTCCAATGCGTGCGTCGCACAACCCATCCCCGCCCGTTCGCGCGACGCTTTTTACCTGCGGCGTCGCGACGCCCGTGGGGATCCCCCCCGCCGCCCCCGCCGCCCCGCCGCCCCCGCCGCCCCGCCGCCCCGCCGCCCCGCCGCCCCGCCGCCCCCGCCGCCCCCGCCGCCCCCGCCGCCCCCGCCGCCCCGCGGCCCCTGCCGCCCCTGCGGCCCCCGCCGCCCCGCCGCGCCCGCCGCCCCGCCGCCCCCGCCGCCCCGCCGCCCCGCCCCGCCGCCCCCGCCGCCCCCGCCGCCCCGCCGTCCCCGCCGCCCCCGCCGCCCCGCCGTCTCCGCCGCCCCGCCGTCCCCGTCGTCTCGCCGCCACCGCCGCCCCGCCGCCCCCGCCGCCCCGCCGCCCCGCCTCCCCGCCGCCCCGCCGCCCTTACCACCCCTGTCGCCTCCATCGTCCCCGTCCTCTGTCGCCCCTCCCCCCCAAACCGGCTTCCGCCGGCAGTGACCTGTAAGAGGCAGATCGCAACCTTCCCTGGGGTGATTTTCGGCGCCTCCCAAAGTGGCTGCCTGTGAAGCAAAAGTGCGTTTAGGCGTGATTTATACTTCGTAATTTTGAGTCGAAGAGGAAAGACAATTGCAATTAGCCGACCTTTATTGATCGTTGTTTTATAAGAAACAAATACCTATTTCTTGAAAATGCTTTAGATCAGTTCATATTCTACATCGACAAACGGCAATTGATTCATAAAATAGTTAAAATCGAACTGATTGATGAATTGAAATATCACCTACATTTGTTTTTTGTTTTTATTTTGATTTTTTATTAAAAATCTTTGAAAAATAGTAAGTCACGACTGTCTATGGGGTCCAAGGATTTATACCGTTGAGTTACACACAGATTAAGAATATTTGTAATGAACTTTGAAATGCATTTCTATACAAAATCTTTTCATCTTTTCTTGATTCACGTCAATAGATCTTTATCATCAAACTACACAACCACTCATCTAGTGTATTCTAAAGCGAAATGTCGAAAAGTAATATTCTTATTTACAAACAATTAAATTGCGGGACTGTTTTCTCACCTTACTTTTATACTTTTCTGTTCCCCATACACTACAGTCGAAAACTCCTAACATTTTTATGAGAATTCTTTCACGAATGTTTCTTTTTTTAAAGTCCCGTCTTTTTTTAATGAAAATGCCATTTCTGTAAAGTTCTTCTTTGGCGCCATAAACGCGTGAAACAGGTGTTCTGATTATGATCAACGAAACTAAGAAGAGATTTAGACATTATGAATTTTCGAATGTATTCTTTGTTTATTGATATGATAATATAATTCCCTTACATGTAGGTCTATTCCAAACCAACTAATCAGAAGTTTCCAGGTCCGCCAACTCCGTCTTTTCCCACAATGATCAGTTACGCTCCACCTCGCCTGACAAGGATGCCCTGCATTGCGAGTCGCCTATGTCACAACTGTCGGAGTGAAACCAAATTTTGGGTAACAGTTTCGGATCGTGTCGTCTTATCTTTTTTTTTTTGGCTTCTCAAAACTCAAAACTGCGCAACTTGGGAACATTCGCTCGCTCAAAAAATTTTGTGGAACAAATTTTCTTCTTCTTCAGGGTAAAAATACAAGATTTTAAGTGTCGGAAATTGACAAAGGTGCAAAACGAATCAGCCATTAAAGCCAGTGCATCGTTTTGAAAGAAAATTATCAGTCAATTTTCTCGTACAGTTTCAAGAAACTGGGAACATAATTAATATATTTCAGGTTGTGAACTCGTTAGAAAAGTCTTATCTTAAATTCGTTCAGTGCACACTGGGGTATTATGTTCCTCATGGTTGTAATAAACGTAAAGAAATTGAAGTTATCTGGCGAATAAAATAAAACAACATTTGAAAGAGATGCATTTAATGGAAGACGACTGATGAGCGTAGTACTTGAAATATATGTGTAAGTGTTTTCGAAACAAGGGAGTTGTTTTACCAATCTGAATGTGCGAAATAAAAAAAATCGAACTCTATCACCTCCACCATCACCATCACCAGCACCAACTCTGCCACCACCTCCGCCACCATCATCTCCACCACCATCATCTCCACCACCATCACCTCCACCATCATCCACCTCCACCACCATCCACCTCCACGAAGGGACGCTGTAAAAACTAAAATGAAATAATGCCGAGCAGCTGAAAAATGGCGTAGGCCGCCATGTCGCGAAGGCGCTTGTGGTGAGCGATCTGTGGTGGTTGACGCGAATCCAGCGGCGGCGGCGGCTCCTCCGTGAGCGGCCCGGGGCTGTTTGGTTATGCTAAGCGAGTCGCCGGGCGTCAACATGGGCTTGCGACGGCCAAACACGGGCCCGCTGCGGCCGCGGGAGGGGCGCTCCTAATGGCTCGCGCACGAAAATACAAATAAGACTTAATGACGCCGCCGTGGCCGATCGGCGACTTCCAGATGGGGCGCCGCCGCCGCCGCCGCCGCCGCCGCCGCCAGCCGCCATCACTACCGCCATCACCATCACCACCGCCATCACCATCACCACCACCACCATTACCTCCACCCCCATCACCTCCGCCCCATCACCTCCACCACCATCACCTCCACCACCATCTCCTCCACCACCATCACCTCCGCCACCATCACCTCCACCTCCATCACCTGCACCACCATCACCTCCACCACCATCACCTCCACCACCATCACCTCCACCACCATCACCTCCACCACCATCACCTCCACCACCATCACCTCCACCACCATCACCTCCACCACCACTCCTCCACCACCATCACCTCCACCACCATCACCTCCACCACCATCACCTCCACCACCATCACCTCCACCTCCATCACCTGCACCACCATCACCTCCACCACCATCCGCCTCCACCATCATCCATATTCACCATCACCATCACCTCCACCACCATCACCTCCACCGCCATCACCTCCACCATCATCCATCTCCACCATCATCCACCTCTACCACCACCATCACCTCCACCACCATCTCCTCCACGCCTTCGTTCATATCCACTGACGGCTCCGCCACCTCCACTATGGTACCTAAACGGTTGTCATTTTATGTGCATAATGTTGACTGAGAGAATTGATCTGATGAAAAATAATCGTGGTGACAGTTTTCCGCCTTAATCCTTTACTCTTATGACTTGCACTGTTGCTAGAATGGGTGCCATTATTATTCCCTTACAAACATTCATTCTATCTCCTGTTCTTTTGAATTTTCCCCTGAATCGAAGGCGAAAGTGAATAGAATTAATAAGGATGACCGTATTGCAAAATGAGAAACAGGGAGAAGAGGCAAACTTTGATCTGATACGCAAGAACGCGTGCTGACTTTCTCGTTGATTCACTGCATTTCAAAAGACCTCTTTGTCACAGTCTTCACCGTCACCAAAACGATAGAGCGAACTGCTCTTCTTTTCCCCCGTTTCTAGCCACTAGATCGTAATCAGGGCATGAGAATTACCACTGGCGGAAATCAGCATACACGGCTGTGTCTACAACTGTGTACATTCATCCCACATCAAACATTAGCTCAACTAAAATCAATACGAGCCAATATCGATTCTGTTAAATTCAGCGTTAATACAATGTTCCTGACATAACCATCAGCGCAGCGTCACTCGGATTTCCGCCATCGTGACCACTACCGCCGCCGCCACCTCCGCTGTTTCTGCACGTGACGCACTACAATTGCTACCGCTGCCGTTGACTTCTGCATTGCCACGATTCGAACATCGTTTTCTGCTCCCCCCCCCCCGCTCACGCAGCCAATTATAAGAATTACGCCTTCCACGTGGTACCACATATTATTCCTTTTTTACTTAGATAGAGTGTACGTGGACGTACTATTATATGCTACAGGTTCAAATATATTGTTTATTCGGTCAGCTTAGAACTAATTCCCTTGCAATATTTTTTTTCAGGAGTTGAATACATATTTTAACAAAAATCTCTGTAGATAAGTCACAGAGTAAAGCTTCCTACGCGTTTCTCTTTACATTAACAACTAATTCTATACGCTTATTACTCCATACTCTGACACTAATTTCCTGCCAGTAATTTCGTTCTTCGGCTTTCTATTCTCTGGAACTGATTACAGAGATTTGTGAAAACAATAAGAATAACGTTATTTAATACCCTTAGGAATTTTTTAATGAGATTTGAAGTTACGTTATTCAAAAACATATGCGAACTGGCAAGATATATGGCGAAGGTAATTAACCAAATTTTTTATTTCTTTTCTTTACTTGATTGACTCTTTCCGTCCGTAACATTAAAGAGATTAACATTTTGTTAATCTAGATCGGTGTTTTCAAAAGTGGATGATATCGACCCTATGAAGTTGTTGGAACTATCTAAGGGTCGATAGTTATAATTAGGGGTCAGATTTAATGAAATGTCATTTTTTCCACTACAAAATGCCGTGTAGTATATAAATTCATATTATGTTATGACAAAAGGAAATGATCCATTTGTATAAGTAATTTTTTGCAGTTTTCGTTGATTTTGGTTAATAAGTCATATATACTTTTTCCGTAATTTTTAATACAGTTTTCGTCGATTTCATCAGTTTTAATCTTATTTGAATGGCATTTGCTTCAAATAATATTTACGATATGCAACAAATGTTCTCCACAGTGTTCCTGAGTACCTATACGGATCTACGAAAACTGCTGTTTTTTCTTTCCTTAAAGATGTTGCTTCATCAATGGACCAAAAAAAATATACCTGGTAGCCTATTCTAGTTCTTCGCTCAGAAGTTGTAATGTCAGCCATTGAGAGTATGTAATCTAAGGTTTCTGTAACGCCTCGATTTCATCAGTAATGTATCCTACAGCCGATTTGTTCATCCAAACTGGCTTTGATCAATTTTTTACGTCAATTGTCTTTGCTTTTATAATATTTTAAAACATTTTCAGAGCATTTTATTGAGCATTTTTGGCGATATGTAAGATCATCAAAATTCGCCCCTTCGTTATAATTAATTGAGAACGACAGAAGCTAAAAATTGACCCAATCACCATTAACTAAGTTTTACATTATGATGATTTTTAGTTTCATTCTATAATTTAGGTATCTTTTGAAAGGTACCTAATTAACAACAATGCACAAGGATACTTATACCATTTACACAGCAAAGAAACCACACGTAAGCCCCATTAACTTTCCTCGTCCGTTCCTGTTGTGCTTATTCATTTATTTTTAGTGGTAAATTACTGCAAACTGCCAAAGGTTTTAATCATTTTATAAAAGGCCATCTGCGAGAAAAAAATGCTGTCCCTGTTCTAGACGGAGCCCATTACTGAGAGTATAAGCAAATATTACAATACGGTTGTTCATGTTTCATATTTTTAACGCACGAGGTCGCCATGCCCTTGAAATGTGAGACGGTTGCCCGGAGCGTCGCGGAGCTAGGCTATCGGAGCGCCGCAATATCCAATCCACATCACAAAGCCCGTTTCCTCCTCATTCTCCTGCTCTTTCTCTCCTTCGTGGCTTACTGGCTGAGTTTAGCTCTATCGCAGCCTCTGCAGCCACTCTGAATGGAAGATCCTAAGGTCGATGATGGTGGGTTTTCTACTCTAGCTAGAAAGACACTGAAGGAGAATTCTTATGGCTAGCTGCTGTGATCGGTAGTTTTTCGTGGTTCCTCGGATCAATGCCAGGGGAATACCGGAGCAATATCCTAACAAACAGGCCATTAATTGCGCGCGATCTTTTCTTCCTCTGCCTTGTCTCTTCCTCTCCCCTTACACACACACATAAACTCTCATGCCCTTCACGACTACACATGACGGGAGAGCAATCGATGTTTCTTAGACCTTGTCCCGGTTGGGCGATGCCTTTCCAGGGGAGATGCCTGGAGAGGAAATTCCACCCGAAATCGACGTGTAGGTAGGCACCGGATCTCACTATCTACCAGGAGAGGAATATCATCATCCCTTGGATAAAACATTTACTACACTAAAGAGACTAAACACTTTGATAGTTGATGTGCCAGAAAACATCAATCAACCAATCAATGGCACCAATAAATGGTGCGTCAGAATGTAGGCCATTTGTGTGATGGAATTCGTACCTCTGCCATCGCCGTCGGTTCCATGGTCAGATCAGTACCTAAGATTCCTATAATGTGAGTAGTCGTACACCCGCCATTCCACTGTATCTCCCTGTATTAGTACTAGATCTTGACGCAAATACGAGGGGCGTTCGATAAGTAACTTGTTTCGATATGAAAAACAATGATCTGAGTTTTGTAACTTACCTTATTTTTCGACATAATCCCCTCGAAGTTCAGCACACTTGACCCAACGTTTCTCCAGGTTCAGGATCCCTTCTCTGAAGTGATTTTCTTCAAGACTCTAGATAGTCATTGACTATCTGGATGGCATCTTCATTGCTAACAAATTATTGTCCAGCCAGAAAAGTTTTTAATTTTGGGAACAAATGAAAGTCAGTGGGGGCCAAATCCGTAATTCGCAACAGCTCGTAAAAACGACAATGATTGCTAAAAATCAAACTATTGGAATGAACACGACAAGCTCCCTTATACTGTTGTTTGCATTCATTTGCTGAAAATTAATGTAATGAAACACACAATAATGTGTGGCATACAAATTACGCTTTTAAAATACAACCAATTTGAAGGCATTAATAAAATTTTAAAATTTTAGCGTTTTAAGTAAAGGTTTTAAATATAAAATATTAAATTACAATGTTTAATTTAATTTACGAGGGTATAATTATGACAATATGTGGTGTTGCATAGGCGCTCACTCTATTTCGCTGTGAAGCGTATGTAGCTGGTCAATCTGGTAAGAACACGTTTTGCGATTTATTACCAGTAACTCCGTTTCAGACAACAAAATGAAAAAAAAAATTCAAAAACTGAAGACAGTTATTTAAATAGCTGTAGAATTGTCTTTGATTTCATAATTAATCATTTATTTGTGAAATCTATATATTTAAAAAAAATAAGGTTTTCTGCCATGGCTTTGTTTAGAGCTTCTACTGAACCGATTGTAGTATTTTTTCCTTTATATGAAAGAATGTGATCCCTAGATGTGTTATCAGATATTGTTTGTGTTGATTCACCAACTTTACGGTAAATTAATAGTCAATTGTTTTCTCCCAAAGGGTGGCGTTTTAAAATTTTTGAGTCGATAGATGTGAGTCCCCGCCGCTTCATGGTAGCGCTGCTTGATGTTTTGTTTTGATTGTTGAGATTTGTTTGACAGTTGATCGTTTGACAGTTTGCATGTGTAGTGTATTTTATAGAGATCATTCGGACAATGGGTTTTGTTCGGTTGTACTGAAGTAGTGAAGTTGTTCTCAGGTTATGTCGAATTCCCACGTGCCCCAAAAGACGCAAACGTAATACATTGACTGGGAGCAGGGAGAGAGAAAGTCAGCGTATGTCGCGATAGTGAGGTCATTTCGTTTTATGTTGGGTCATTGTCTATAAAATGTCCGTTTTGTTCTTTGTACATCCCATGCGAGAGAAATTCTGTAAACGATTTTACTCTGTGTTGCTTAAATGGGATAATAAGATTATCTTCGAGCAATATGCCAGAAGAAATCAAAAGTTTTTATAGGGATTATGACAAAAAAAATTTGAAATAATATCCGCCAGTATAATAGTGCTCTATCTTTTGTTTTTTTAAAATTGATTACTCTGCTACTAAATGTAGATAACTTGAAATCAACAATAACATTGCATTGCCTCCTGGCCATGGGCCATACGTATTCAAAATTGTGGGAACTCCACATCACAAAATAGTTTCGTTATACTCTGAAGATTCAAACAATGCAACATATTGTGAACATTAGTCTGGGCACAGTATTTTACGTTTATCTCAGATCACACCGTCAAATTTGACGGGTTCTCACCAGTTAATATTTAATTTCACAAATAAATTCAATGTGTAATCAAATTCATAATGGAAATTTTCAAAAATGTCTTTACTTCTTACTTTTCAAAATGCCCCTTGATAGAAAAGTGAGGTTTTGTCACTGATTTGAACATCATAGCAAATCATGTCCAAAATAAGCTATGAGAATGGTAGGAAGAATCTTTCCACTGGTTTCTTAGATCGCTTAACGAACGTGGGCTTTGAAGTGAGGTCGATCAAACTACGAACGGAACAGTCCACTCGGGGGGTGGGAAGCGGTGAACTCTGCGCGTGCTTCATCTCGTCGGAATCGCCGGCGCAGCTGTGCGCTCCGTTTGAAAGCAGCTCCTCGTCTCACATCACATGTCTTCACTCCCAACCCCTCCCCGTTCGCCCCACTCCGCCCTCTACTCCGCCCTCTTCCGGTCGTGCATTGTCGCCACGTGCCTGCACGCACCCGACCACCGCCGGCGGGCGTTCTCCATGTGCGCGTGACGTCATCGAGCCGCGCGTGCCGATTCGTTGTCGGCGCACGGGGTGACGGCACCACGAGGTCACGAGGAGCTTGCGTGAATGCGCCCTAAATCAAAGCGCGAAAAATAAATCACGGAGTGACTAAATTCGACGTACGATATTACGACGTACGACGTACGATTCGACGTACGTATATTACTAGCTTAATGTGGAGTCTCCGATGCTTTTGATTATTTTTAAGGTATTTTTTAATTTGTTGTGTTATGACTTTTAAATTATGCTGGCTGGATGTAAAAAAATTGTCAGTCCTACCCCGGTAGACCAAGATTTGTCCCAAGGGCGGATCGGACGGGGTTCTAACTGTAAGTAACGGACGGACGGAAGAACCAAGGATCGAACGGACATACGTATAATATCCTATTACTAACGATATGTGTCGTATAATTTAGTTGGCTAACTTTGTTGTCTCTCTTCAAATTCTATTTAAGCAGTTGTAATGTAGGTATTTTTTTACAAAAAGCAGCGGGGGGAATAGATCAGAAATTCTTATTTGTTATGAAGTAGTTATCTTGTAATGAATAAAATTAAATACCTTCGACGCATTCTCTTCTGATTTTGCTTTCCCCCTTTGCAGTATTTTATGCATGATTTATTTCTTTAAAAATGACTCTCGTGTGTCGACAGTTTTATCCTCTATTTCGACGGGGTTTGAAAAAATATATATTAAAGTTTGTAAAGTATATCTGTCACAAAATTGCGTACTTAATTCTACCATATGTATCTGAAATATTGTTAGATGACCGTCGATGGTTCTCTGTATTGTGGCTTTGGCCTAAAGTGTTAGGACATTCTATGAAATTCCCGTAGGTATGATGTAATTTGAATGTGAGGATTTGCAACTTTTGACATCGTCTATAATTCAATTGCGGATGCAATTGGTTTCCATTCCCCAGAAGATAATATTTCTTAATATCTAATTTTGCTAAAGACATTCGTTCCTATCTTTATTCATAATTCAACGAAATATAATACAAAACCGAGAGTGTGAATTCAAGGGCTCAAGAATAATGTTCACATTTCACTTTTACTCTAACCATGAGATACTTTTTCGTGAAGTTTAATGAAATATTTCGCTGTGTGTTTTTATTTAAAAAGTAAATAAATAAAAAAAACACCCAAAGAAGCTTGCTGAGTGTATCGTCTTATTCTTCCACTGGCAGCAAGAAATAATTTCCCTTCCCAACTGCCAGTCGCAGCAATCATTTCCACCGCGACTGCTCTTGCTCTGGATGCAGGCGTCCCCCAGGAGGCGCACCAGGTAGAAGGCAGGCGACCTCCGGCGGGGGCGGGCGGACCGAACCGGGGCAGCGCCTGCGCCGGCAGACAATGCTCCGCGCGGGAGGCTTTGAATAATTCACAAGGCCCCCGCCACCGCCTAATGCACGGCTTCTGCGGAAAGTCCCCCGCTTCCCCCTCCCCTCTGTCTTACCGCCCCGCTCCGCCCCGCTCCGCCCGCCCGCCCCGTCCGCCCCGCTCCGCCCGCTCCGCCCCGCTCCGCCCCGCTCCGCCCCGCTCCGCCCCGCTCCGCCCCGCTCCGCCCCGCTCCGCCCGCTCCGCCCCGCTCCGCCCGCTCCGCCCCGCTCCGCCCCGCTCCGCCCGCTCCGCCCCGCTCCGCCCCGCCCGCCCCGCTCCGCCCGCCCGCCCCGCTCCGCCCCGCCCCGCTCCGCCCCGCTCCGCCCCGCTCCGCCCCGCTCCGCCCCGCTCCGCCCCGCTCCGCCCCGCTCCGCCCCGCTCCGCCCCGCTCCGCCCCGCTCCGCCCCGCTTCGCCCAGTTTCGTCTCGCGCAGGCCTGCTTTGCTCCGCTCCTCTATGCCTTCCCCCCCCTGCCCGGCCTTCCCCGAAGCCCGATGTCTTGGCACATATCACTTGTCCCATAAACCCCGTCCGTCTCCCGCGTGTCTCCCGCCTTGGCTCCTCTCCCCGTGCCGCTCCGCAATCCCCCGGTTAATCACATACACTCGGCGCCGTGCCGGTGTTTGTGCTTGGCGGAGACGGGAAGAGGGAATGGGGGGCTGGAGATGGCAGTAGTAGATGGTACGACGAGGACGTGTGCAGTACTGGAGATATGCTGAGGCTCCGAGAGTAAACTGTGGAGGCGGCCAATGGAGCATCCGGGTAGAGAAAGTAGATAGACCGCCGGCAAATTCGCAAAGGGTGGACGCAGGTTAGCATGTGGTTAGGGGGAGTTGAGGACTGTAGATGGGGAAGTCAGAGGGATGATCAGGTAAGGGAAGGAACTTTTTTTTTCATTTTCCCCTCGATAGTATTCCTGGCGAGGCGGGAATTTATTCAAAATTTGGCGAAGAGAATTATGACGATGAGAATTGCAATAAAAGGTTGAGGATTATGGGGTTAAGCGGAATAGAAGAGTAGGTTGGGAAGATGAAATACGTCTCAGTACTTGCAGTTCTAACGGATTCGACGATAATAGTATTGCTAGCTACATTTAACCGGAGCTGTGACATTTACGGCAGCAGCATTTGAGGAAGCAAGGTAGATATGGATTGGAAGACGACGGGGACATAGCCGAGTTTGACGCACAGGCCACACGTTGAGATTCGCCGTGTTTGCCGTGTTTGTTAGTGTTCTTTGTGTAATAATTAGACATCGGATGTTCGGGGAAATGTCTATTTTATTCCAGCGAACATATTTAAAGGCTGATAATAATTGTGCACGTATCATGACAAATGATGACATATGGCGAAATTTTATAATGCTTATTTTTGCTTTTTTTAGCAAAAGTTTTTCTCTCCCAATCGTCGCAAATTTGGAATTGTGGTTCTTGAAAAGTTAGTGGTAATAGGCAAATATGGAAATATTACTGGTTAATGCAAACTATTAAGAATAAAATGTAGTAAACTTGTTGTAAATCTAGTTTTATATTAAAATGTAGGAACTAGTTTTGTAATAGTGCCTTTTTATCCTTATTCTTGACATTTTCAGTGCCTTTTTAGGCGCCTAAAAGACGATTTTTCAGTGCCTAAACATCCAAAGTCTGGTAATAATCCTGACGAGCGTCGCTGCCGCAAACACCCTAAGCCTAAGTAATTCAGCCCTGCGCAGCGTCGCAACGGTGCTCGGTGACTTGAAAGAGTCTTATCCCCTTCCTGACCCCTCCCCATCCCCTTTCCTCCACAATTTGTTGTAGTCACATGCATATATTCAAAGAAGCGGAAAATATTGCGAAAACTGGTTGTTTTATCTATACTCTTCTGTATTGATTTTTTTAAGACAAAGCACTGCCTTGTTTCTAACAACATTGTTTTTTTTCAGGTTAGTTTCGTGTGCTGCTCCTTTCTCGCTTATTTTACGGTAAGTTGCAACTTCTATTTTTATTTTCAATGGCAATTGGCAAGCAGATTCATCTATAATATTTGATACAGCACTCGGAACTTGGTGGAGTTCAGAGATAGGAGATAAATGTAAAGTTTGAAGTATATAAATTGGAATTATAAAGAAGAAATTGAAAAATAAGCAAATTGTGAGAATTTGAATTTAATTAATTGAAGCTAACAATTTCATGTTTTGAATTGGAAGAAGTATTTCCTGATCTCTAAACACTGACATTGTTTTACAAGCCTGGATTGGGAAAGAAAATCGTAAATACGAATTAGTAAACGGAACTGAAACTCAAATTCTTGATTTAAACTTGATTTACCTACAGTAATCAGTTACATTGCTGTAGAGAAAAACTCTTTGAGAAAGTGGTGATTCCTATTCCGCCCCTTTGCTTGTATGATCAACGAGTTTCTCGTTAATCTTGGATACCTATCTGTTCTTGATATATTCGTCTTCGTTTAATATAACTTGTGAAACTGTCTGTGCTATGGAAATCTTGTAGAGCGAGAATTGTATTCCTCGTGGATGTTGGAAATAATTTTCTTATTGAAAATCGTAATTTTCCTACTTCATAATCGCTTTTAACTTGACATTGACAGAATCATTTTTATATTTTAATATGTCTTAGGTGTTGCACATAATATATTATCCCTTGATATAAAATAGTTTGAAGCAAAAACCTGATTTGCAATGTAAGAAGATGAGTTGGAACGAAATTTTGAGAATGTGAATTTATTTTAATGAGGCACGTTAAATATGACTATAGTGCATTAACTCTTGGAATAATGATTTTAGTGACATCATTTAGCGTACTAGCAAAACTTTTTCAGCATTTCTCATGTCATCTTATGTTCATTAGATAAGATTTTGGAGCGTGCCATCACACACCTGATACGGCGTATTAAATAAAAATGAGGACGGAACTATGCCAGCGAATATTTTTCAGATTGCATTTCCACCTACTTGTCTTAAGTGGTCGATTGAAACGGTCATTTGTCCCGTTAGTGTAGTGCATGTTTTTTCGCGGGAGCTGGCGGTGATCTTCCCCCGCTGGATGGCGAGATCCGGCGCCGACCTACCGTCGGCTAGTGGGGTTTCCCCCTAACCAGGACTCTCCCACCAGCGGGGCAAGCTCTAAGCTTCCGACCGGTCTCCCGGAATATGTGGTAGTGTAGTGCATATTAGTGTAAGTGTGTGTGTAAGGGGAGAGGATAGGGCAAGGAAGAGGAAGGACAGATCGCGCGCGGTCCGTGGCCCGTTTGGTAAGGTACTGCTCCGGCATTCGCCTGGTGTTGATCGGAGAAATCACGAAAACCTACAGATCAGAGCAGCCGGCCGCTAGAATTATCCTCCAGACAGCGACTGAATTCTACCTAGCTGAAAAGCTTGTGTGAAAAATCCTGCCGCCGACATGACTCGAACCTGGGACCTCCCGGTCAGAAGCGCTGCAGTGACATCAGTTGATGCACTGAACTACCGCTCCCGGTCTTAAGTGGTCGAGAAAACGCATCTATCCGATTTACAGAAGCACCGTGCGCTACATCGAGTAACGGAGCGTACACTTTCGAGGCATACACTCCGGGAGCACTTGGAAGCTCGTTCTCTGGCATTAGCAGTGCATCGTCGGAAGCCATCTCGGAACTTAGACATTCAGCGCCTCCTGGAAAGACCCGCAACCCGCCCCTCCCCCTTCCTCGTCCCTTCCCTCGCCACCCCACCCCACCTCGACTTTCAGCTCCGTCTTCCGCGCTCTTTAGAGTAATCTTCTTCGCTTCGCACGGGTCAACTCCGGGGTTTTAAAGAGCGGTGCGCTTCTGGGATAATGCAGTCCATAAACGAAATTGGAAGAGGCAGCGCTGGCGGAGGCTGCATGGGCGGAATAGGGGATGGTGGGGCTGGGGGAGGGGGAGGGTGGGAGACTGGATGCCGCGCGTCGCGTCGCGCCGGATGTCGGCTATCGATTGGAAACGTCACTGGCTCGTCGAGGGCGTTGCCACCGCACGCCACGAGGGCGCGGTCAGAAATCCATCTTTTCCGTAGTTTCGCGGCTTCCTGCGCGAGGTAATGTGGGCGAGAAAATGGACTATAAAAACAGAAAACAGGCTTTGATGTGAACGGCCTGAGATATTGATATTGATTGGAAAGACTCATCAGCTACCGGGTTCTGTGCATTTATATCCTTTGTAATAAGAAAGTATTCCCGGTGTGTTTTAAAGTGACACGGTAACACTTGAATCAAAGTCACGGAACCACTGCGTTTTAATTACATTTTACATTACAAAATTCTACTTCATTAAAATTGCTTAAATGGTTATTGATGTTTGTTAGTGTTGTTTGTGCAATAATTAAGAAACAAAAGTATTTCTTACACTTTTATGTTGAATATTTCCACAACACTTTCACCAATTTCAAATCGTGTATCAATCAGAAATACACGTACACACAATTTACATGAAAATTTCGTACTTAATGATTGGAGTGGAACATTAATTATATAATACCGAAGACTTGGGTAAGTAGAGGTTAAAAGTTGCAATGAACCTTCCTTACAGTACTCTAAAATTACAAAAGAGAATTCCAACTTTCATAATGCGCTCCGAGCAAACAGAACTACTGGTCATTAAGGTCAACAGGCCTCCTAGTGGATCTTGCGCGATCATTTGCGCCAGAGGCAACGTTAATTAGAAATGTTTAATGGGGGGAAAGAGCCGGCTTTGCAGTGTTGCAAGAGTGATTATCCTCATTTCAGCAAGAGGCTTTTGGTGAATATTCACCAATGATAGATTGCTACAAAACTCCGATATATTTATTTTAATTGAATTCATATGTTACAAGAATTTTAATTTCCCGTTATGTACACAGACAAATTGAATTTTGTTTCTTCGATGATTTGTTTGAAAGTAAAAGAACTTTATTAATTGTTTTATCGTGAATGTACTGTAAATACATGTGTGAGTTAATACGGGAATAGTGGTTTACGTCAATATTCCTGTAAGTCTATTTAAGTATCAATTTTCTAGTATGTACCAAGTGATATTAAAAATTCAATATTTATAATACATAAAAAAGTTTAATTAATTTGGTAAAATATCAGACTATTTGATAATCTGTAACTTTAATAATAAAGCTTAGTAGTATGGATGGACTCCCAAGTGGGCGTGGATTACAAATTGTAATCATTCGTGGAAGTCATCCAAACTCAAGTGTGCAGTGAAAAGACGGAAGAAATGAGGACCAGGAAGAAGTCCAGCAAGCGAAAACCATTCAGCAACAGCGCAGTGCTCTCTTAGAAAAGTTCCTCAGGGTGGATCTCATTATTCGCTTGACATACTGGCCGCCGTTATCGCGAGGAAGCCAAGGACAGGACGCAGATCGCCTGGGTCGGGTCAATCGATTTCTCCGAATCAGACGGTAATCTGGAGACTACGGGGTCGGAACGGGCCAGTTGCCGTGAGAGGCGAGGCGGAGATCGAGTAGGGATGAGATGGGGACGGCGGATGGGGCTTAGACTACGACGGAGAGAGCGGAAGAGAAAATGATTTTAAAAAATGTTGGAGGGAGACGGGAGGCTCTAGGTATTTTCGAAGAGAACCGTTAAGACGATGAGACTGTGCGGACTGGATAAGTTCGAGGCTTTGAAGATGCTCCGACAAGGATATCGTGAACGACAAGAAGTGCGAGAAAACCGTCACAATTACGACTCTAAGGCGACATGTGTGTCAATTTTCAGTAGTTTATTCGATAATGATGATTGGAATTAGATAACAACTAAAAAAAACTTGGTAGAAACTATACGACCAAAACCAATGCACTGAGAACCCAGACTTGGACGAGTTCATTTTTTTGTCGCACACACATGTCGATTCATATTTTAACTAATTTTTTTTTTTTGCAGAATTTAATAAACTGTTATTGGTGTCTTACCAATCTCATATTAGTCAGTATTCTTTTGAAATTTCTGACTTTTTGGAGTGAATTTCATTCGTGTCACATTAGTGCAGGGCACAAATAACTTTTATTCTTAAAAAAAACTTTTATTACTCTTCTTGGCATTTCCAGTATCTTACTTCTAATTAGAGAGCTCACACGATAATCCAGCTCCGCAAGACGAAGCAATAGTGCCAGAGCTAGTGGAGCGCAAAACGTGATAGTGCGTTGGAGGAAGGGGAGACGGGTGGGGCGAGGCGAGGCCAGAACGTCAGCGGTTGAGAGCGGGCGACGGGCAGGCAGATGGAGGCGGGGGCGGGGCAGCCAGTTTCCGTGAGCGTCGGGGCGGCTGCGGCGGGCGAGTTCGCGGCCCGACGCGGCTCTCAGCGCCCGAGAGGGTGGCGGCTGGCGGGACCGGAAGGCGGGAGAGGGGAGGAGAAGCGGTGGAGGGGGAAGGGGAAGAAGGAAGGAGGGAGAGAGAGGGAGGGGAGAGGGAAGGCGAAACGTGGAGAGCCGCGCGCGCGACCGCGGCTGCCTGACGATCCGGGTAAGTGCTCCCCAGTCGGTCCTCACGCCCGCCCTGTCCCACCCGTCCCACCCTGTCCGCCCTGTCCCGCCCTGTCCCGCCCTGTCCCACCCCGTCCCGCCCCGTCCCACCCGTCCCACCCGTCCCACCCCTGTCCTACCCTGTCCCACCCGTCCCACCCTGTCCCACCCCGTCCCACCCGTCCCACCCTGTCCCACCCCGTCCCACCCCGTCCCACCCTGTCCCACCCGTCCCACCCGTCCCACCCTGTCCCACCCCGCCCTACCTCGCCCCGCCTTACCTCGCCTCGCCCTACCTCACCCCGCCCTACCTCGCCCGCCTTACCTCGCCCTCGCCCTACCTCGCCTCACCCTACCTCACCCCGCCCTACCTCGCCCCGCCTTACCTCTCCCGCCCACCTCGCCCGCCTTCCCTCGCCTCCGCCCAACCTCGCCCCGCCCACCTCGCCCCGCCTTACCTCGCCTCGCCCAACCTCGCCCCGCCCTACCTCGCCCCGCCTTACCTCGCCTCGCCCTACCTCGCTTCACCCTACCCTCACCCCGCCCTACCTCGCCCCGCCTTACCCTCTCCCCGCCCTACCTCGCCCCGCCTTACCTCGCCTCGCCCTACCTCGCCTCACCCTACCTCACCCCGCCCTACCTCGCCCCGCCTTACCCTCCCCGCCTTACCTCGCCCCGCCTTACCTCGCCCCGCTTTACCTTGCCCCGCCTTACCTCGCCCCGCCTTACCCCGCCCCGCCTTACCTCGCCCCGCCCTACCTCGCCCGCCCTCCTCTGCGACGCCCCGCCACTTCCGTCCGGTCTCGTCTCGTCCGTCCGCTGCGTCCGTCCGCTGCGTCCCGTCCGCTGCGTCCCGTCCCGCTGCGTCCGTCCCGCTGCGTCCCGTCCCGCTGCGTCCCGTCCCGCTGCGTCCCGTCCCGTCCATCACACCCTGTTCTGTACTGTCCATACCGCCCCGCCCTGTCCGTACCGTCCATACCGCCCCGCTCTGTCCATCCGCCCCATCCGTCCGCCCCGTCCGTCCCATCTCGTGTCCGTCCCGCCCCCACCACGACCCATCCTTCTTCTCCGGCCTCGTCCCGTCCGCCCCACCCTGCATCGCCCGCCCCTCTCCGGGCCTGGCCTCGCTATTCCCGAAGATTCGCCCGTCTTAACTGCGACTTCCTCCGGCCACGACCATATTCACCTCCACGGCGTCGACCGTCGCGATCCTTCGTAACCCAGTTTTACATTCATTGCTCATCCAGTACCACCTATGAAAGCGTAAGCTTCCGCGGCCGGAGTCAATATCAACTTGACTTTCCGACAGATGCCGTGAAATGCATTTCGCCCTGAGGAAAGCCGCAGCATGACAATCAAAATATTGGCATCGGTTCCTAGGACGCGGCTTTTCACGGGCAGCCAACAACTACCAGCTATGTCATCAGGAGTTAGGAATCCTTACGAAATTTGCGTCCGTTGTCAACAGTCATTTGGGGACATATCTAAATCACTAATATCCCCAGAAGCAATAACTTCATCATCGATCACACCAGCACTAGTATCACCTCTTTGGACATTCCTGTTATCGCTCACCATCATCAGTATCATCAACAACTACGCCTTCAATGTCGTTATCGACTACCTCCTACCTTACCATCGTCAATTCCATCCCTCCGAAACTTCGCTGGAATCTGGACCAAAATCTTTAGATGCCATGACCTCAAAATTCTATCTTCAGGTTTATGTGCATGTAAAAGTAAACTTATCGCAATATACTATCCCAGTAATGCAGTTTCATAAATTGCCAACTTCATATAAAGTGTACTGACATCTAAGATTAAAAATTCCTTTTTCATGCATTCATAAGTGTACTTCTAAATTCTGTGTATAAATTTATACAACTTTCGCGAAGAAATTCGGAAAAACATAACTTTCTACAGGCATTTGTCCTCAACGTCCTTGAGCCACATTCGTCACCGCGTTGCAATGACTCACCGCGCACCGGTAAATTCCTCCTCACCCACCGCGCAAATCCTTTTCTGCGTGTCAGGCACATCCGCGACGTGCCGTGCGTGACCTATGCGTGAGCAACGCACCTCACGCCTCCGCCAGCTCACACCACCTCACCCCCGCGCGTCTGGAGGTTATCCAAAGCGGTCGGAAATAGCAGCTGCATATGCAACGTCGCTGGTTTGCTATCTCAAGCACGCCGCCGCAGCCTCCGCCACCGCCGCCAACGCCGCCACCAACCCCCGTCGCTTCCGAAGGAAAACAACATAAATCCTGTGCCCCAACCAAGGAAGACGTTAGTTATCCGTTCTCTGAGTCCAGAAAAGACTCGCGGTTCTTTGTTGGAATGCTTAAGTGTGACAGCCTTCTACATTCCGTCTCGGTCCTTTGACACAACCGCTTCGCAAAACTTTTCCACCAATGAGCGTCCAGGGGTTCGTTTCCACGGTTTCGTTTTTCCGCGCGAAATTTCTTGTTCGCTCACGGCCCCTCCGATCACTTTCGGAACGGAAATATGTCTATTTCCATATCAAAAACGCTGAGACCGACCTGTTCTCCTGAAGCTTCCAAAACAAAAAAAAAGCACCCGGGCGCGCGGAGTTGTCGGCGACATTTATTCCAAACAATAACGGGCGCGGCCGCAGCCCCGGACGGCGGCAGAGGTGGGCGAGTGGGCGAGTGGGCGGGGCGACCCGAGGGGAGAGCGGGCGGAGGCGCAGGGAGGACGACGCTGGAATGTGAGTGACATTTTTGCGCGGCGTTATGAAATATGCAACGAGCAATCTCGCGCAGCCGGGCAGTGCTGACTGGACGTCCATCTTGCGTCAGTCCGAGGGCCGGGGCAGGTCGGCGAAAGGGGGTAGCGGGCTTGGGAGTGATGGTGGTGGGTGACCGGGAGAAGAGCTGGTGTCTGCGAGAAAGGATTGCAGCGAGTCCGATGGCAGGCAGGAATGGTAGTGGAGTTGATGGTAGTACCTGTGATATTGGTATTTAACTGGTGTTGGTATTGGTACTGGTGTATGGTGGTATTGTTTTGGTAGTGTGGGTGTCGGTGGCGTTGATGATGGTGGTTAATACACTGATAACCGAATATTTGAAAGTTGTGAAGGTGACGACGGAGAACTTACCGTACGATTAAAATCAAACAAATTACTGAAAGAAGAGCAATGAAAGAAATAAGCACATTCCTTCCCGAAAGAATCAGATTTAGGCAATTACGTACGTTTTATGTGATGCATGGTTTGGACAGGCAGCTATGAAATTCACGGACAGCATTGCCGGCAAGAGCAGACCGGGCGATCGCCCGGTGCCCCGCAAGTCAAGGGGCTCACTGATGTCACTTATGGAAAAACAATAATGAAAAATTGAGAAAGAAAATAGAGCTCGAGAAAATCGTTATTGTAATTTTATAAGTTGCACTACAGTAATCTGATATTTCATAAAATTTTCATTTAAGTTTTTCGTTAGACAGTAAATTAAAGGTAGTACTCATGAAAATGAAAAATGTCAGACAATCCTGAAACTTTTTCAAAACAATGCAGTCATTGAAAGCCTTTCAAACCTTCAAATTTTCTCCCCTTAACATCCAAGATATTTTAACACACAATTTTGCAAAATGGTGTGTATTATACAGATATTAGCCATATATTTTTATTGAAGGGTGACCGAATATCCAGAATTACATTTTTTGAGGGGGGGCTACGTTAAAGCATTGCCCCGGGCCCAAAATTGTCTACCTCCGGCACTGGCGGACACACAGAATCGAAGTAACCAAGAGGTAATTTGAGGATGGATTTGAAAGGAGTGATAAGGGAAATATGATGGAATGAGCTCATGACTTATAAACACTAGACACGCATTGCACCAATTATGGATTGCTTTTACAACTACAAAAATGATTCCCATGGAGCATTTCAAAATAGGAAGACACATTGGTTTCACGGGACTTAATCGTGAGCTAACGAAGCTTCACAGAAAACTGGCATTATTCTCCATCGCGTCCTTAATAAAAGGAATAGCCACAAACTGTCAATCACCATCTGTTAAATACCACTTTCCTGGAAACAAGGGGGCAGTGAACTAGACCGGAATGAAAATTTTTAGTAGATGTGGACATCGACAGAACGGATCGCAGGGTCGGCGTAGCGCTGTCTTTCCACGAAACGGACACAAGGGGTGACGGAGCGCGCGGGTCGAAATGTCGCCAACTCCTGGAAACGCATCCCAACCATCTGTATTACTAATTTTCATTCGCAGAAAATGAAAAAGAACTGTGCAGTCTGGGGCCGTGAGACAGGTGTCCATGGTTTCAATAAATGCCCAGGATCCCGGGAAATACAAAAAACAACAACATTGAACCAGATACGATTCTTACTGAAAAATGTAATAATTAGTTTGAATTATTGCACCTGTTCTCATAATCAGTGCATCACTGCTTGCGACACTGTTGAATTCATGGTTGGTTGGTTGGCTGGTAGTGATTCCGGGACATCTCAGGAGGTCGTTGTGCTCGTGAGTGTAGTGCATGTTTTATTCCTCGGGAGGTCGCTGTGATTTTCTTTCTCTTGATGGCGAGATTCGGCGCCAACATTTCGGCTAGCGGGGTTTCCCTCAACCAGGTATCTCCCCAGCGGGGACAAGCTCTAAGCTGCAAACCGGTCTCCTGGCACGAGTGGTAGTGTAGCGCATGTTAGTGTGAGTGTGTGTAACTAAGGGGTGAGAATAGGACTAGGAAGAGGAAGGAAAGATCGCGCGCGCTCCGTGGCTCGTTAGAGTACTGCTCCGACATTTGCCTGGTGTTCATCGGAGAAACCACGGAAAACTACCGATCAGAGCAACCGCTCTCAAGAATTCTCCTACATACAGCGACTAAATTTGACCCAGCTATGTAGCTAGCGTCGAAAATCCTGCCGTCAGGATTCAAACCCTCGGGCCTCTCAGCTAGAGACACTGCAGTGACATCAGTTGATGCATTGAGAGATGCTGAGAGACCTCTGCAGTCTGACGTGATCAAGAAGAATCTTCACGTGCCTGCTGAACATCTTTGTATATAGGGTTGACTAAAATTCAGGGGCAATGCCACACACACACACACACACACACACACAAGCAATTTATTCATTATAAATGCATATAAATCATTACAAACTCGTGTATCTACGTTCGTATAATTGCATATAACTCGTTATGTTCATTCTTCCATTACATTCTGATCGGCGAAAAGTGATTATTTTGGACCCCTCTATGTGCTTTAGAAGTTCGTAACATTTCCTCTGAGACATCTTCAATGGTATTTCCAGAATATGTTCAGAATGAAATAGATTATAAATGTTCGTTACATATAATAAAAAAGATAACCTGAATAAAGAATGGGAGAGGACGCCGAGAGATCGTTCCGCAGGGACGATGGAACGCCGGCTTTCAGAGAAGCGGACGCAAGGGGTGACAGAACACGCAGCGGCGGGCCGGCCGGCCGACTGGACGGGACGGACCTAGCTGACAGCCGACGAGCGTGGACGGGAAGCAGCGCGCGCCATGCTGACGGACCTCCACCCAGACGACGGCCGTTCCTCTCCGTCCACTGTCGTCCCGCCGCTCCCCCCGCCTCCACGCCGTCACGCCGCTCGCGTGTACTAATTCTCCACCGCCGCGATTTTTAATTTGGGGACCTCTTGACGGATGCGTCCTGTTTGAAACGGCGGCTTTCCGTTCGTTTCGCGTCCGGTGATGAACTTTCTCGTTAAATGCTCGACGATTTCGTAAAGTTCAATTTGATGCTTTGGATTTAGAAATGGAGGTTTCAATCGGATTTTTAAAATGTTGGAATATTTTTTGTTGATTTAACGTCAATAGAGTGTGAAAGCCTATATTTAGTGGGTTAAAAGTACTAGATTCCGTGCCTATTAATTACGAAATGTTTTTGTAGTTCCTTAACTGTGTGGTAAAGTAAGTTCAATAAGTGCACTTTCTATAAAGAAGAGACACTCAAGTTCAAACAACCTAACCAGAAGACAGGACAATAAATTGGATAATAATAATCTTTTGGACAATAATTGAAGCTTGTGGCGGAATCACGGTGCAGGCTATTCTGAGAAGAATGTGCAGGAGAGGTTATGAAAAAAGTCACTGAGAAAAAGTATAACTGTCAACAACGTTAGCATAGTTAGAATGAACGTGATTGTATGAAAAAAGGAAAGTGTTAGAATAATCTGAGTCTTGGATAAGTGA
Source organism: Teleogryllus oceanicus (assembly GCA_964035755.1). Lineage (NCBI taxonomy): Eukaryota > Metazoa > Arthropoda > Insecta > Orthoptera > Gryllidae > Teleogryllus > Teleogryllus oceanicus. Next base: position 110,108,977 of record CAXIVR010000006.1, on the reverse strand, counting down.
AAAATGTTATTCATTATGTAGAAGTTTCCGCATTGCTATACCAATCTGAAAAGTCTATTTGGTCCATTTTTCCCTACTTGCCTGATTGCAGCATAAAACAATAAGTTGTCTGCGAACAAGTATTTTTCTGAGAGTTCATTTCATTCTGCATCTATTTAATTACCTGCGAAGAACTGTGCACATCTTCCATTGCTGCACTCAATTTTGCACAATCGGAAATATTACAGTATTAACTGAGAATCTCTTTTTTTTGGGGGGGAAATACGCAACAAAATGAACTAAACATCAGCTATTGTTTGAATACACATAATATGGAAGATGCATACACATATTAAAAGATGCATTTTTTTAAAACAGGGACACAGGCCTCGAACATGGGGGAGGGGGGGCGGAAATCGAGACTAATAACCTGTTGTTTACACTATCTCTACGTTCAACTACAGACAAAACATTAGTTTAACTACATCAAACGCTACATTTAGCAGATTTGTAAAAAAGATAATCTGTGACAAGATAGAAAGGGTCAAAATCTAAACTTAATGTTCGACATAAATTCCAATTCTGATCAAATTGGCACTCTTCTGTTCGATATTTTTAACCGAATGTCCTTTAATACTTTTCTTTCTCCAAATAGATCAAGCAGTAATATTTTTTAGAACATATACTGTAATGTAAATTGAACTGGCAAACGTGAAGATACTTAGTATCCAATAACTTTTCTTCAAATACTCGCGACCGTAAACATAAAAAACAACCGTTAAGCATTTCGTGAAACGCAAAACTAACGAGTCTGAATCAGGACTGGTTTCGTCACTCAAAGTTACCAGATGCATGCAAGGAGCGCCGAAAACATCTTAATGAACCCAACTGTTTTCTTGATAACTTTCTTGACAGGTTTAGACACAAATGAGTGTTTGTGACATATATTTTGACATCACGTTAGACCTGAGAAGGTAGTGAAATATGTATGAAATGGGAAATATAATGTATTTCGTTTCTTAGTTCCCAATTTATAAGAACTTAGAAATAAACTATAAAGGTAAATTTGTCAATATTCCTTTATATTCAAAGTAAACTTTCTGAAAGCTGGTACTGTTTTCCTATCTTTTATTATTATTATTATTATTATCATCATTATTATTATTATCATTATTATTATTATTATTATTATTATTTATGAATGATATGTGCTTGATATTGTTTAATGGAACATTGTTTCACGGAGTCCACCATTCATTATCAGTTGATGATACAAAAATTAAATATTAAATCTGATATTATCAGCTACGCTATCAGCAATATCATTGACACAATACTTTTAGCACATCTTTGTTTTCCAGTCTCCAGTACTAGCCATACAATGTTAATTCATTTGTTTAATAAGGTGGTAAGGGATTAGAAGAATTATTCACTTTCCTCTTTGTTGAATTTATTTGCGGGATCCCAATAGATGTAACCCCAAAGCAACCCAATTCCTCTAACCACAAACGAATCCAACAGTATCACACACGAAACAGCAAATTCGCAAAATCAATTCTTTGCCGCAACACCAAGCAACTTTTGCGGGTAACATAACCTCAACAGATCGGAAAGTCGTGGCGGCAACTGGTGCTATCAATCGGGTTCAAACGGGCCGCGTGGCCGGAGGCGCAGACCAGAGACGCGCGTGAAATACGCCAGCTCAGGCGTGTGCCCATTGGCCCGGACGACCCGGAACGCATCCGTTGTCACCGCGAGTTCGGTGATGCGTTGTTCGGCCCGGGTTTCGCCTTTCTTCTTATTCACCCCTCCGAAAAAAAAAGAAGAAAAAAATTCGCGTTACGAGCGCCGCGCCGGTGGGTGCATTGTGTGCGGCTGTTCTCCTCCCCCCCTCCCCCGGTTCCCCGGTGATGCGTCTCGCGGCCGCCAGGTGCGCTGCTGTCGCCCGCCCCACCGCTCGTTCGCTGTTTCTTTATGAAAACAACCGACGACGAGGCGGGAGTGGATGGGTGTAATGATGCGTGTTCGAGATTCGGAGAGCGGGGAGGGGCTTCGTTTTATACATTTTCTTTTCTTCTCGTCGGCGGCGGGCCTGACGCGGGGAGTTCCCGTCTGGCGCGGTCTGAGCTCTTCGCTTTAAAACGCGCTGTGGCGTGGAAAAGCGGCCGATGTTGCAGACGCCTCTGTTGCCGGTATTGCCACTACTAGCTCAAGTCCAACCATTTACACTCGTACTCTGGAAAACTATAAAGACCCCATTCGTGTTTTCATGATTCTACCTCTCCTAGTACTCTTTGGTGTACCAGATGATCGACAGCTTTTCTTTCATCTTTCCACTACCTCAAGTGTTGCCATTATTACGACCACTGATATGGCCATTATCACCCATAGAACCATTCAGAGTTCCCACAAGTAAGGGAAGTGTCCTTCGAAGATTATCCTCAACTTCTCGCTTCTGGTCTTTTTGATGGGAAACTCATGAAGACCTCTACCAGCTTCACCATAGTTTCCATCTCTTCACACACTTTCTTCTAAATTGTCGCCACATTCTTTTCAATGGTATTTTTGATTATGCTTTGACATCACAGCCGAAGGAGTGACCATTACCATCATTTAATCACCAGCACTACCACAACCATCCCCATACCCAACGCTACGGGACATCGAGTACCGTATTTCTTATTCCTCCCGGCTGCACAAAGACCTCAATGCGAAACAACGCAGAATAGGTGTGAAATATTAGGTCCATGCCATCAATGAACTTCTCCACCGCTGATTAGCATTATAATACCGCTGTTGGAGAGGGTCCTTTTTTGCAGAGATCCCTCTCCTCCCGTCCCCCCTCCTTTTCAGTCGAAAAAATTGCCCCGCCGGGGGAGGGGAGCCGCGAAGGGTAAACTGTTTCACCCTTTCTCACTCCCCGCACCCCCGGTGCCGCCCGTCCCCTTTCGCGCGGTGACTTCCGCGATCAAATATCCCACTGCCGCGCGCCGCCGCGCTCACCTTTGTAACACTAGCCCGCGTCCCCTCTTGTCTTTCGGCGAATGAAATAAATTGATGATAGTAGTTAGTGGCATGTAAAGGTAGGCCCGGTGGAAGGGGTGAAAAGTCCGTCTGACGTTTATGAAAGCGGGGTGCCCCGAAAGGAATGGAAGTAAGGGGTGGAATGAAGGTTGTTTCAAGTGCACTTCTGCGGGCGCGACGGGAACCGGGCTTTGAAGGGTCCGCGAATCGATAAGAGAAAACACGGCTATATTGGCTATCTCCGCACCGGACGGGGGTGACGCAGAAATACTGGCGGAGTGCAGGTGTGGTCAGGAGGGATTATTTCCTGTTGATGGGATAAGGGGTGCCCCCCTCTCCATGCCGTGCCTTGCTCGCGAGAGGCGGGCCCCAAAACGCAATATCTTCCCCCCTCCAAACCAGCTCTCCGGTTTTATTGGTTTGCTATTAAATCCCTCGCGAGGCGCCATGCTTGGCTGGGTAGTTGGGTCGTACTTGTTGGTGAGGTCCTTGTAACGAAATTACTGCCCACCCACGTGTGATAGGCCAGTGTTCTTTGTATCAGAGCCGGATCAAACAAAATTAAATTCTCTGCCGGTAAGGGGAGTGCTATTTTTTTGAGTTTCAATCACGAAACTCGTAAAATGGACTTGGTATGTATTTGTAATGCGAGTAATTGATTTTGTTTATCCCTCCTTTAATAGTAAATTGCAAAGTAAAACAACCCTAACGTAAAAAAACCCTTACGTATATATTAAAAACATACTATTTAGAAAAAATACTACATACGTATTAAAAACATTCCCTTTCGAAAAAAGTGTCTCAGTTTTAAATAGAAGCTTAGAATTATTCAATCGAGTACAAGAGTAGCAAAACTGAAATGATCAGGTTGAAATCAAACAATTGTAAACTAAACGGTACATGCCTGTTCGAATAATGCGATTTGAGAATTTTTCGGAAATCCAACAAAAATCCTTGGAAGTCTGTCGAGGGTCATTTGCATTTCATATTTTGAAGGTGCTCTAGGAATTCAGATATCAATGGACCAGTTTCGAAAGAGTAATGTCGTACATTGACATCTTAAGAAAACAAGGGAAACTGAACAAAGAATGTCTGTGGCTTTCATTTTACGTCTGACTAATGTCAGTAAAATCTGGAATTATCGCTTAACATACACATTCACGACCAAGCCCTTCTCTCAAGCCTAGCTTTCATCAGTTGTACTTCTATCACTGACCGCATTGTTACTACAACGGCGGTGACAGGTTTACAGCCGCCGCAATCCACGACTGAAAGCCACGTTTGCTTGTGAATATGCCTTTGTTTTGAAGTAGCCATTCGCAGGCAAGCCAGACTTGAGTATGTAACGCACTGGTTGCAAATCCGGTAATCCATTGCCCAAACACTGAAGCAGGCAGCAGATACCACTGTTTTACAACTGGCGCGTTGCCAACAGTCCTGATTTTCCTGTGAATGGACCGCTTTAATGCAGTGGTGGAACGTTGCTTTCGCCCAGTACCGACTCGTGTTCCGATGCCTCAACCGCACTTGGGATTTCTTTCAGGTTGCCGCTTACACAAGTGCCGCGGAGGCGGGCATTCCGATGATGCTACCGGGTGGTGGAAATTCCTCCCCCAATTAACATCGGGGCAAGAATTCCGTTACCGTATATAGCCTAATGGCCTTCACAGCTCCCAGCAAAGAAGCAGGCGTTTCTGTAGATTTCGTGGACCCCTTTCTTGTGCCCTCCGTGCTTCGCATACACCTACTAATATAGAAGGGCATCCGGTTAATGTATTTGATGAGCGCGCGGAAGGTTTGGTGTTTTGTTGTGGGCTCGAGTACATTGTAGCCTTAATTTGTAATGTGGCCTTATTCGGTGGCATGAACCGATCGAGAACCACTTGATTTGCTTTGGCTATAAAGGCATAACAAAGGACAAGTCTAAATTTTATACTGTATAACATTATAATTTTAATTCATGTTGCTATCTTTTTGAAAAAGATGAAAGAAAATCGAAAAGACTAGTTGAAAAATCTGAATTGAAGTTACAAACTATAGATTAAAGTGGCAAGACGAGGTCGGTTTGTGGGGAGCAGAAGCAAACATGACAGAAACAACTATATGCCTCCGCAAGTCAAATGCATGTATAATTTTCCCCATTTCATGGATATTCTCTAATAACTGGAAGAATGTCTCAAATATTTTTAAGATTAGAGATTCATATCCAAAAATAATATAAATCACTTACATTTATATTAAGTAGTCTCTATTCAACAAAATAGAAAAGTTTTTTTTTTTTTTAGAAAAGTTACAATATACATTTTTGACTAATAATTTCTTAGCCTGCATTAATGCTCTATTACCATATATGCATCGAAACAAGCTCATTTGTTGGCCCATATGCAGGTTGAGGGATTTTGAAGAAAAGTAGTCTCTCTCTGTGGTGGAAGAGGTGGGAGTTTACATAGCGCGCACAATATATGCATTTTCCCCGCGGTTCGCAATTTCTCTAAGCACATATTTTCTCTCGCTATATATTTTAAGCTTATCGAAACCATTTGGATCCCACTATCCAATCCGATTCTGCCCGTTTCAATATTCCTTTATTGAAATTTTATCGATTTGTTTCCATACCGGGTTTAGACGGCCTGTATTTTCCGCCGCGTTGGATACCGCCCTGCTTTCGCAGCCTCGCTCACCCTTTCTCCCACCGCGTCGCGCCGCGTCGCCCTGCAGCCTGGTGTGGCCTGGCGGGGCGGGGCGGAAAGGAGAGGGCGGGGCGGGGGCGGGGACGAGAGGAGCGGGGAGGGGTTGGGTGGGGCGGGGAGGACGGGAGTGGTTGGGCGGGGGTGGGGAGGGGGGAGAGGGTGGGTGGGGAGGAGGGGGAGGGGCGGGAAGCGACGTTCTTTTCCGGCACAGCGCCGCTGGGTCGCTTTCGCTGTCGCTGCTCCTTTCACCTTGGATTGTTCCCGCTCTCCTGCTGCTTTTTGGTTGCGCACTTCTTTCCGCATCTTCGTCCGCTTTTCTTACGCCTTGTTTCTTGGCTATTTTCAGTTTTCTAGTAACTAGTTTTATCTAAGAATTTAATTTTCTACCTTAACCCCATGTTTTTTTCTGCCTGCCTCCTCCTCCCTCTATTTCCCTCCATGCCTCTCTCCATTTATCCTTCTCCGTGCCTCCCTCTCTTCTTGACTCCTTCCCTCACTTCCTGACTCTCTCCCTCTTTCCCTGGCACCCTCTCTCCCGGACTCTCTCCCGTCTCTCTCTTTCCTGGTCGTGTCTCTCTTCACCCTTTGCCCCTTTTATTTCTCTTTGCTCTTTTTTCTTTGCCCCTCTAACTGTATATCCTTCTTCTTTTCTCTCTCTCCCTCTCTCTCTCTCTTCCACATATCTGCACTCCCCATTTTTTCCTTTCCGCATCTTCGCATTCGAATAAGCCGTTAGTTACGGCGAGATATTGGGAAATCATTGGCACGTTAGGCTCCAAACGCTGATCCCTCAGGCCATTCTCCCTGTAACCTCCTTCCTCTTCCGTTCCGCATTTCCCTTTCCTTCCCTGCTTTTTTGTTATCGGCCGCAACGAGGCGAGGCGGAGGGTGTGGTCTCGCTGATCCACGGGAGAATCGCGAGGTGAGCGGTATCGAGTTCGAATTCAGTCTGAAGCCGACGCGACGCCCAAGTGCGCGACGAGCAATTGATGGACTGGAGACGATGTTCCCAGCCGTCGACGGCAGAGAGCGCGCACGGGCGGAGAGAGTTCACAGAAATTGGTTTTCGAAGAGGAAGCTCTTGTTTAGATAGCGCCGTAAACATCCCATCCAGTAGAGTTCAGAACGACGCGGAAAGTATTTTGTATCGGTTTTCACGTACCCGTTATTTCGGTGTGTCGGATTGGTGAATTCTTTGCGTGCATCGTTAACGCGTCTGTCCACAAATAGTCTTCGATGAATTTGAAAACACGAAATATATATTTTTTAGGGAACACGTTCGTGTTGATGTCTGAATGGCGTACTTAAGTGTTATCAAAATGGTGAGATGATGAAATGTGCGTTGTAAATAAAATTTAAACTACCTGCAATTGAAAAAAATGGGCACTAGCAGAGACTTCTGTCCTTCCATAAAAGATATTGATTGGTAACTTCGCTGCTCCATCGTAAACTCTATTCTCGAGAACACTTTTGACTCTTGGGATTATTGTGGCAAACCTCTCCAATAAACTGTCATTTTATTGCAGACCCTCCTAAGAACTTATAATCGTTTCTCCTTTCCGACTGTACCTTTTGACCTCTTTTCCTGTTTGTCATGATAAATAAAAGTAATCTTTTGTGACACATCTTTCCGCTCGTATAAACGTTTTGTAAACTCGAGAATTCTATTCTCACCAACTGTTTGTAGAGTGACTTAAAAAGCTAGACGCGTCAGATAATTCTTAAAAGCCTTTATCGACTCTCCAAAACAGTTTTCCCTTCGCATTTTTCATTATGTGACGCGTCAAGAGATTCGCCTCAAAGCGGTGGCCAAATATTACGCATTTAACCCCTCGGGAGGTCTTTTCGGGGCCTGCCACTAGAACAGCGGGTCTCCCTCCTCCCCCATCGCCTCCGCCTCCCGGACGAACGCGCAGGTACAAAAACCGTGAAGAATCAACACGGGGGATGCTAAGGATGACGAGGGGCGGGGCGGGATGCCGTTGGCTCTGAATGAGCTCCCACCGCCGCCCGCAGCGCCCCGCGCGGTCGTCGTCGTATTTACACAGCGGGGCTGCCCGTGAGAATGATAATGACCCGGCGGCGCACGGTTGGGTGCAGCTCTCGCTACCTGCGATCCGACTGTCATCTTTCTGCGGGGGCCTTGCGTGTCGTGTCGCAGGCCGCCGAAATTGCCTCCGCCTCTCTTTCGGATGAGGCGGTGAAGGAAAGGAGCTTGTTTTTTAACGTAATTGGGGTGTCCCTTTAATGAATTGTGCTGGTGTGACGTGTATAAGCCCCGACTGTTTTAAATGGAGGAGTATTCAGCGAAAACTACTGGCAATGTTTTAATTCTTGTGAAATGTTGGTGATAGACTAATTGTATAGACCACATGCGTTTTTGATAATTCCTTTTTTAAACTGAGGAACTTGTAAGAAAAATGTAAAATTATGGCATAGGAAAAGCATCTCATCATTATATAAATCATATTCAACCATTAGAATGTCGGCAACAACGTTAAAAAAAGAATAACTGGGTTGTTTGAAAACTACAATTCAAATTCACATTTTGCTAAAAAAAATGTGTCAACACGCCACGTGATAGTTGTACCACGCTCCGCGTCGTGGCACCGCTTTACCCATCCCCGCCTCGCCCCTCCCTGTCCGCCGTATCCCCGCCTCTTGTCTTCCAGTCCATGTTCACCGCCTCCCCCCTCGTTGCTTCCGCCCCCCCCCTCTCACCCCCCCCCCTCGCCTCCCCCGCCTCCCACTCCCCACTTCGCCTCTCTGCTCCCTCCGATCCCCGCTTTTCTCTCCCCACCTCGTCTATCCCTATTTATCCTCATCTCGGTTCTTCTCGCCTCTCCCGCCTCTCCCGCCTCTCCCTACTTTCCTCCGCCTCGTCCCGCCTATCCCCTCCCAGCCTCGTCTCTACCCGAGCTGTATCTTTCCACCGCATCCTGCCCAGGTGCTGCGTTCGCTCCGATGCCTCCCTGCCTCGTTTGGCCTTGCCTCGCCTCTCCTTTGCTCACCGCTCCGGCGGCGGCACGCACCCTCTGACGTGCGGTTTACCCCTTCATTTGTCAGCGCGCGAGAGCCACCGCCGCGAGCCCTTTTTGCTGCGCCCAAGTTCGGCGCAAATGGGAAGGGGCTGCACGTGATGATTGTGCGAACGGTGATTGAGAATAGTGCAGATGAGGTTAGGACTCAAAGTAGGAGAATGAAATGTAGTATCAAAAGCCTTAAAAAGTGGAAAAGTGGACATGATAAATAAGGTCTAGAAATTATGGTTGCAAGCAACTTTGGTTTGGTGATAAACCACTCAAGAAGTTGCGTTTGTTCATCTCAAGAAGAAATTGGAAGAGAATAGCGTCGATTAGCTGATAAGGAAATTATATTTTGATTCCTAAGAAGAAATTAAACATGATGTAGACCAGGGTTGTCCAACTAGCAACTCGCGGTGCCATTTATTGTGGTGTTATTGGTCAAATGCCCCTTCATTCAGCTGGTCGAGAACATAGTGCGCCAAGATCAAGAGCCCTGCCGGCATCAAAACCCCTTTAGTGTATTTAGTGTACTGAAGTACTTACATAACAATAAGGCACTAGATATCCCTCGAAATCAGTACTTCCAAAAAGTGCCAATTTTCTATAAAAGTCTCAATACGAAAAAACGTGGATAGTGCATCGTATTGTATTGACAGGCAGGAAGACCGGCAGGCACCGCGTCGCGAGATTAGGGTGCCAGAGAATGCTGGTTGGAGAAAGGAAAGTACAAGTGAATAGGCGGTAGCTAGAGGTGGAGGCACCCCGAGGTACTTTGGGAACTTCCACAAATCCATGGGAAGGGATGCCCAAAATGCGTGGCGGCGCGACAGTCACGTGGCATGAAGTGCCGCGCGAAAGCGAGATGACGTTGCGTGTCACGTGGTCTGGAAGGTATATAAGCGAGAGCGCAAAGCGCGGGGGTGGGTTTTGAGCTGAGTGAAAACCTCGTGCGAACGCACAAAACTTGCGCCCAAGGTGGTGCGGAGAGGAGCTATGCTCGTAGGGCAACCAATGTCTTGGGACGCCGCTGTGGAACATTTTTTCCACGGGTGACTGCCGTCGCCGGGGCTCGACGCTGAGCGCGTAAGCCCGCTGAGGAGTGGCGAGGGCCACGAGTCACGCAAAGAAAGGAACAGTGCAGCTGAAAGTTAATGTAATTAGAAAGGACGCAACGCAATGGATGGAAACTATGAGTAAAGGGGAGAGAGGATTCTGAATGTCAAGGGAGGGACTGCAGAGAACCGTGCATTATGCATGATTGCGCACTCCCGCCGCTTCGCCGATAGACGACAGATGCGCCTCATGTCAGACCGGCAGAGCACCGCCTTCATATTTCACATTTAGCGCTGTCACCAGGCACAGGCTCGCTCTCGGCTTCCGCGGCGGAGTAGCTTACAACAAACCGCCTAAGTAGGCGTAAAAGCACCAATAGTGTACACAGCTCAGAACATTTCTCTCAAAATTATTGCGCTACAGTACTAAATAGAGTCAATCGGCGAGTAACACGCCTCTTTCTGAATAGATTTCTTGTCTGGAATGGTTCATTTTCATTTTATATTTTTTTAATTTATTTATTTCCAAACCAGTAATGGACACTTTCGAATCTAAAACTTTTGGTTAGATACTCTACTCTGTAATGGTCAATCGGCCATTAGAAGGCATAAACTTCCCGTTCTCCAAGTTGGAGAAGCTTTCAAATGCTTGAAAATATAATGTGTCAAACACTGGCAGATCTGGCAAAGCAGTGGCAACTACTCCTTGCAGGGAAGCCTAGAAGGGTGGAGTGGGGCAGATGAGGTAACTTGCCCGTGGCAATCGAGTTCATTGTGACCCAATTTTTTTTTCATTCAAAACAAATAAAAAATATATTTACATCTAATTCAAATTAGCCTTGGTACGTTATTTTTATTGTCTGGAGAAATAAATTGTGTTTATGGATTGTGGTAGAGGTAGAACTTTTGTTTCAAATGAGGGCTCCGTGGATCTACTACCCCAGACCTCATTTTTTCTCTGGGTATTCCTAATGCTGGAGTCATTACCCCATTATATTTGCGGTCGCGTAGAAAGAAACTTGAAAGCAGGACTTGTTAATCGTGTCGTAGTGAAAGCAACCCCCTGTCCGACATATGCAGTCTTGGGAAGCTCTGCTGGAGTGACTAATTCTGCAACGAACAACTCATACCGCACATTTTGTGCCCCGTGCATGTGATATTTTGAACATGAAAGAGATTTGTCACTTTATTACATTTCTGCCCGTTCTACGATACGAGTGATGGAGTTCGTTTGTAAGATACCTTTGTGTAGAAGGAAGCAAGTCGAAAACATAAAAAGAAACTGGTTCTTTATCTTTCAGAACATCAAAGTATTATTTATACTTTTTCTAAGAAATATTCATGTTTGTTGTAACTTTCATGAAACGGTAATATTTTTGATTTAAAAAGTAAAGTAATGGTAGCACTCACAGCGAGGATCTCAGGAACTTTTACCATCTCATAAAAAATATTAATATTTCCGTCGAGACGAGAGAAAAAAACTAAAATTTGTTTTACGCTGGTGGTAGGTATGTGCAACGGCTGCTATTTCACTCAAATGCGAATACATAATATAAAATAATAAATCTGTATTATGTCAGTTTATGTCGACGGGACTTACATCTATATATCCAGCAAATGGCGTCTCATGCGTAGAAACGATGCGTTTCGCCAAGGAAGACGCACAGTGTCTGCGGGAGTGACAAGAGCGAACGATCGCAAAAGGAAGATGCATGTGGAAGTCACGGAGACAGCGGAGGTGACGGAGACATTCGTGGACGTGGTGGCAAGGTGGAGATGGCGTAATGGAAGGCGGCGGAAGCGGTGAAATAGACAGCGGCAGTGGCGGGAATGACGGTCGGGGCGGGAAGACGGTCGGGGCGGGGAATGACGGCAAAGACCGGGGTGAAGGCAGGGTTGGGGGACGATGGCAGAGGCAGGAGACGATGACAAGGGTGAGGAATGACAGCAGGGGCCGCGGGATGGAGACAGGGCGGCGAACGACGGCCAAGGACGGGAAACGACGGCAGGGGGCGTGAGAGACGGCAGTCGCGACGCCGATGGTGGCAGCGGGGAAAACGCAGCGCAGAAGCCGGCGGCGGAAACAGCGTCGCTGCTGGCGACATCGACAGCAGCGACTCGCGCGGCGCGCATTTGGCTTCGCGGTTGATGTGAGTGTGAATATCCAATTGGCGGCCGTAACGCCCGCCCCACCCCACCCCACCCCGTCACCGCCTCGCCACACTCCACCCCACCCACTCCGCCCCCGCCTGCACATCGCGCGCAAAGCACCTCGCTGCGAATGCGCCATAAAGGCCGCGATGCCGCGCGCTTCCCGTCTCGCTAGCTGGAGGCGTTCGGCCTCCGCTTCAGAGCCAGAGCACAGCCGCTGTGCGCTGTCTTCACTGAAGCGATGAAATGTGTATTAGTTTCTGAATACGCAAAGATAATTATTTAACTATATATATCTTTAGAAATTATTAATTTAATTAAGAATAAAAAACAAATAGTGCTTTCCTGAAAAAAACTTTAACGTAGAAAAATGTTGACGAAAGTTATTTTGAATAATTTGTTTTGTATTTATTTTGTAAATGTTTATAGCAACTTATAAAGCTTCTAGTTTTACTTTCATATTGATTTTTGGTTATGTGTGTTCATTATTTCAATAATATTAGTTACACATGTAGTTTTGTCACGTGTAATGATATTAATACGACCGTTAACCCTTTTCTGTTGTTACTGGTGCCATTACTATTAATCGTCTCATTGTCAGCCTCCCTTCCTCAATATTATTCTGTTTATAGCTTTCTGAGTGTAGATTCTGTGACATCTCTTAACTGTATTCAATTTTCCATTGTGTGGTATTTTACCGTTTCTTCGGTTGCCCTGACCATTCCATTTCATCATTCGTGTCTTTGGGCGTGTTCATTCTTGTGGCTTCCGCTTCCACTGCATCTCCCACGTGTCGTCTGTCTCCGCCAGTCACCTTTCCCGCATCTACCGGCGTAGCTCCCCTGCGCCGCGTTTATGAACGTACTCTCGGCGGATTTAGCGGCCACAACCTGCGCAATCTGTAGCGAACAGTTGGGCGCACGTGGTTTATGAACGCTGCCAGATACCGGCGCACTTACCGCTGAATGTCGCGCGATTGCGAATGGCAGTGGGGAGAGGGGAGTGTGGGGGCGAGGGGGCGTGCCGGCGGGGCTGCGGGAGCGTGCGGCTGCAGGGGGCGGGGCGTTTTTGTCGGCAATTACGAGATTTAACGCTCCTCTTCGAGCGCGCGAAATGAGGTAGGTTGTTGCTGGCCTACATTTTTAAGGGAAGAACGTGTTTCTGTGTGCAATGGTTTCGAAGTTTATTTAACGAATTGTTACATGTTTGCATTTGATGTGACGTAGTCTTCATTTTTATGCGCGTTTCTTTAATGAATTATATGAACAGATCCTTTTCAGTTCCGTGTATTATTTTTTTTCATTTTATATTCCATTTCATTGATCTACGCAAACCTGGTATGCACGTCAAACTATTCTTCTCTTAACTATTTTTTTCAACGTTCATTGTCTGTGCACATTAAAGAGTGCAAAGTACCAATTTAAAGGTCATCTTATTATACATATGGGCCATAATGACTGCTTTTTCGTAACATTTTATTGTAAGATAATAAACAGAAAAGTGATCCTTGGGTATTCCCTTCCTCTCCACGGATAGTTTACATTGCGAGTTTCCAGTCCACAATCTGTAACTTGTATCAATGTTTTTATTGTTCTTTCAATTGAGATTCCCGCCCTTTATATCATAGATTAGTAATGTAAAGTAGTCTCAAAAGTCTAAAAGTGAGTAAAACAGGAGAGGCATCTGTGCTAAAACGAATCTCTAGGAATCGATCAAGTAGATATAGATATCTCAGATCACCTTATTTATAGCCTTGAAAATGACGTGTTTGTGTTCCCAATTTCCAACTACATAAATCAATTGCAGGGGTGCTGCACATACATTCAAAAATGTGTCAAGTTAAATTTCACATGATAATGTTGCTAGTTTCTGTTACTTCTACGCTAACAAATGAGGGATATTCTCCTCATTTGGATTGTAATATATTGAAGATGTTGAAACGAGTTTAAGACAATTTTGAATATTAACAAAATTATTTAAACATTTAATTATTAAAAATATATTAACAATCTGATTTACAGAACATTTACAATCATTAGCATGTATTAAATGATAACATAATTTCATTACAGTGTTTTCCGAGTTATTATCAACATCATGTGACTACAAAACTACACGAAAACAAAGTGAATACACTCCTACATCCATGATGTTAACTCCAAAAATACTTCCGTAATATCGCAATAATTCGTGATACGAAATTACCCATTCATAATTGTTATAATGGTTACTTATGCATCAATCATTATAAGGGTTCTCATGATCGATCAGTGGCAAAATGTCTTCGAGCCCAACTCCTCGGTTTTTCTTTTGACGTCCGAGGTCATTAGAACCAGTTAACACTCGTAGTACATACAAGATTCATACAAGAAATTTAAGAATACATACAAGAAAATTATTTTGTATGTTTTGACTGTTTTTATTTTCATTTTTACCTCTCGTTTCCCTAATTCCCTTTCATAATTCCCTCCATAATAGATCTCGTAGCATCATTCATAGTATCGTAGATTCGTAATATTTTCCTTGTATTCATTTATCTCGATCCAGGCAATTTATGAAGTGTATACCGAAATTTGTATCAAAGGCAATACCAAACAGTTATGTATCAGTAAAAATAAAATAATTTATTGATTTTTAATAGTGCGCCATCAAATATTTCATACGTGTAGCTACAAATATATAATCAGTGACTTTATTGAATTCTTAGAAACACTTTGTGTATTAATAAGATTGCAGAATTAGTACTTTATGGTAGTATGTCGTAGCTGTAATTATCGCCTAAAACAAATTAACGTCTTGAACAAAAACGTGAGACATGATTTTTAAGTGAGATTCGCTTTTAGTATAGTCCTGCTGTTATGCTTAGATGTTTGCCTAATAAGCATTATTCGACCATGAGATGTTGACTGTGACCGTGACGGTAACTTTGACCGTGAGATGCATAATGAATTAATTCCGACAGTATAAACACTTCACAAAATCTAACTGATATGAATAACTTCACCCCAACACCTAAGGAGGCACTTATTCGCATTATGCGTTTGATATCGATAACCCATATTGCCTGCGCAAAATTTATGAACTCACATGAAATTAATTTGAAACGCACATTAAAATTGTCATACACTAACACAAAGACTGACTACTCAATACTCATTACTCATAACACACCTTATGGACGTATAAACGACATTTGAGCACCACGAACAACGAAACAACTGCAGTATCACAACTACAACTGACCGTATCTCCCTCGATGAGTTCGAAATTTGCGTATCTCCCTTCGCCTTTATTAGGTATTTCATTTCATTTTCCTTAACTTAACTGCCGGAATACAAATTGCGTTCAGGAGAAACAAATCTCCCGCTATCTCCCCTCGGACTTTCCGGCACCCCTCCAGTCCGCCCCTCCCCCTTTCTCGGTGCGCGTTAGCGGGAAAATTCGACCCGCCCTCCCTCTTCCGCCCTTCGAGTCAGCATTACGGGGCGCATTAGGCTGGACATGGCGGTTATCAGCCGGCAGCGCGGGGGAGATTGTGTCGTCGCAAGAGCGCTACTTACCGCCAAGGCGAACGCAGTTGGGGAGAAGAGGTGATGTGGGAGCATGCAATGGGCGGGGAAGTTCACGCTCTGCCCCTGACCAGAAAAAGTGGGAAGCTGGATGTGTTGGTCGCTAGGGAAGAACTTGAGAGGAAGAACAGGTTGTGATGGTCCCAACGTAAAACCTCCATAAGACTACCGTAAGACCAGGAAGTACAAATGTCAGAGTCGCAGTGACGGATTTTCTGTAGTAATATAACTGTCATAATATTAATGTAAGGAGAATATTCGGGAACACCCTTTTTCGCAAAAAAATCCTTCGTAAGCCTTCCTTCGGAGGGGAAGTAAAGTCGGGTGTCCCACGTAGTAGATTTACTGCATGTAAAAGATTCTCATACCTAAAATATGACGGAGCTAAATTCAAATGGCCTGTTCGCTCAACATAGTATCTTTTATATCCACTTGTTGGTGAAAGGAGTGTAGCGAAATTTGCCTGGTCAGACGGAAGGTCTGATATCCCGAGTCTCGCCCCGTTAAATAAGGCATTAACTAGCTAAAAGTATATTGATTCAGTGGTGAGTTGTAGTTGACATTTACATAATTGAATTGATTGAAGGCGTTGTAATTGTCATTGTGTACTATTGTTGACAATGACAACGCCTTCAATCATTTTAATTAACTCAAAAGTAACTAAACACTAAGACAGCCTGAAATCGCAAGGTCCAAAGAACGGTTGAACGTGCCCAAAAATGCAGCCCGAATTTAAGTCGGGAGATGGAAGCGAAATGCCAGAAAGCTTCTGATATGAACGCGCCGAGTGGGATCACCCGACGAGAACAGCCTGGCGGGCGATGATGGCGACGCAGGGGAAGCGACAGGCTGCCTGGAGCCCATAAAAATGCCAACAGAGCAGTTTCGGCCCCAGCGCGACAATCAACGTAAAAACCGCCCGACATAACGTCCAGCACGTCGAGGGTTCCGCGCCATATGTATAAATGAGGAGTCTGGTCGGTGGCTGTATCCTCGGGTAGGCGTTTTGCTGGTGTGGAAGAGCCGTGAGAATGGTGTGGGTAGAATGGGGGGGGGACGCGGGAAAGATGCGGAAAATGTAGCGGGGAATCGTTCTGGGATGTACGGAGCCGGGAACTCTTCGTGGGAGGAGTATGGGGCTGCAACTGTATGTGTATGTGTGTAGTGTGTGTGTTTGCAGTGTGTTTGCATGTGTGCGCGCGCGCGTGTGTGCGTGTGTACGTATGCGGGTGTGCGTGTAAGGAGAGATGAGAGAAAAGAATGATCTCGCGCTGTCCATGTGTTAGGGTACTGCTCCAACAATTTCTTCTGGTACTGATCGAAAAAACAACAACAACCGATTACCGTCCGGTCAGAGCAGCCGACTTAAAGAATTCTCCTCCACCCATGGACTGAATACGACCTATGTAGCTCGGCTCAATAATCCGTAATTGATGGACTCTAAACGTAGGACCTCTCAGTCAAGAGCCACTGCAGATACGGCGACAATGATGGTTCTGAGCTAAAAGCAGTGTGTCCCTCCGGATAGAAGGGAAGGGGAGAAGGGCAGCGGTTGAGGGTGTAAGGGGCGTTGGAGGAAACGGGATGAAGTGGTGATGGGTTGACGACTTCTCAGAAGAGAGCAACGTGGCTGAAATGGCGCTAGCGTCTACTGGCGCCCTATATTAAGAACGAAACGCAGTTTGGAAGCAGTATACTTCCATACATATGCGTTTTACTTTGGTACGAGTGAAACAGAAGTGGTGCTCACTGTTAGTTATCCCTATAAAACATGTATTGCAATACAATATCTTGGAAATTATACTGTTATCAGCAGATGTTACTTATTATCAATTATTTGACGATACATCTGAGGATATGACACTGAAAATCAGAATTGTCATGTTATCCATATAATAGTATTTTATGGGTCAAGTATGTATATGTAAGCAGTTGGTTGTCTTTTAATATAAATAAAGTAATTTGCATTACTAGTAATTCAAATATTTCTTTTAATTTTGCCAATTGTGATTTTCAGTAAATTACAAATATGTAAAATTATATAATATATAATAATAATAATAATTTTTTTTTTTAACATTTGTTTTTTATATAACTTGTTCCAATGGTAATTTCCTATATTTCCCTTAAGATCTCTTCAGAATTAAGAAATTAGTAGAAAATTAATGAAAATGTGTTTGTAATAAAAATATTAATGATGTTGCATATTTGTTGAAAAAAAATAGAAGCTTTATACCAATGTTTCCTAAGGACACAATTCTGGGAAATGTCTTTCTTTTCCCTGAATGATTCTAAACTGTTCTTTTATTTTCGTCTAATCCTCCAACACCCAAAGCATTTTATTTCCAATATCCTCAAGTCAACGACGACCATTGTGCTGAGCAGTTTCTACTGAAATATGCCTTCTCGAGATTAGCCAAATTCCCCTCCGGAATATATATTTAAAACCTGGCAAAACCTGGCTATTAGGACGCGAGAAGGGGGCGCACCTTGGTTCGGAAGTCGGTTGGACGAGCGGGCCCGGGCATAATTTTAGCCAAAATCCTACAATGACATTCTTGACTACCTGCGCTTCGTTATTAATGGAAGCCGCTCACCTGCCAAGGGATTACAAATATAAGCTAATGATCTCATTAGGGGCACAGGCACGGCACGCCGCTACCTACAGTGGTCCGGAGAGAGGCCAAATGCTCGCATTTGCATATTTTATGCGATTTCCAGGCAAGCATTTCAACCAAAAGAAAAAGCTAAAAGAATTAAAATATATAACGTACAATAAAAATACGACCAAGTGAAATGTATGAGCCTTCAATTTAGGTTGTGTTTATTCCCATGATTTTAAATTTGCTTGTTTCTCAGCTTCTGTGAACTGTTTATTTTATTTTACGTTATTTTGTCTTGTATTTAATTTTTTTTTTTTTATTTTTACATTTTATGAATCTTTCTCAATGATTTTATTTATTTCAACGTATATTTTCACTTTAGGGACCTCCACATATCATCGTGGTAGTATTTTGTAGTAGGTATACATTATTGCGTCGTGTTGAAAGGAAAAGATTTTTCCACGTTAAGAACTATTTTCTTTGCGTATGTTCGTGAATTGCAAATCGTGAAAATGAATAATTATTGTGATTTTATTGTATAGATTAAAAATGCATTTTTTGAGATTCACCATCCTTGGTAAGAAATAAGTTGAGATGCTCCTTGTCATTGTAAAAAGATATATTAACAATGAACAGTTCTTCTTACGACGCGGAAAAATTATCTTTCCTTGAGTTTTGAATAAGCTAATTTAGACTGTTATTTGTTGTTCTGATTCTCCCTCTCTCCATTTTCTCCCTATCTTTTTCCTCCCTGCCCCTCCTGTCTTTCTTTCACTTACCTTCCGTCACTCCATGTATCACTTTTATATTCCTTTCTCGTTTTCACAAGTCACGCTTTCATTTTCTGTTTCTCTCGCCTTTCTCTCTGGGCCCTCTTCCTTTCTGACTTTCTTTCTCAGAATCTTTCTCTCACGTACTTTCTTTCTCCCTCAGACCATCTTTCTCCCTTATCTTCTTTATCCCTTACGTTCTCATTCTCCCTTACGTACTTTAGCTCCAAACCCCACCTCGCTCGTTGTGACCGCCTGTGGGCCGTTTGGGCCAGTGTGCGAGGCAGAGCGGTGGGGCATTGGGCAGCGAGGACGCCACCCGTCCGATGAAAGAAGCCGGTTGTTCGGAGGTGCTATGGCGCTTGCCGCATTGCTGGGTGCGCCTCGTTGCCCACGTACACAGACATGGCGTTCCAATGTATGAAGCAAGCCAAAAACGGTTTATGTTTCTTTTGTTCTACTCTACTTCCAAGAAAGTGAATGAAATGTTTCCGATGCTTCGTCGTTACGAACTTACAATGCAGTGATTCCAGGCAGCTATTCCTCAGTGTTTTTTTCAATTTGAAGAGTTCGAAAAAAGGTATTTGATTGGAATTGTATTAGCTTCACATATTGTAATCTTTGCATAATTTTTATTTTTATTCTCCGTTTTGATTCTATACTCTACATTACATATTTATAAGATTTGTGACCACGCACTGAGTTGACGGTGGTTTAGTCGTGTAAAATCGATAGTAGTAAATGTGTATGACAGTAGTGTGTAAAGCAATCTTATTAAATATATATTTCTGGCATATGACCTTCGTCAAAGGAATTGGCTGAATAATAACAATGGCTATATAATAATAATAGTAATAATAATAATAATAATAATAATAATAATAATAATAATAATAATTGTGGGGACCCGTCCATCCATAACATCGACAGGGTGTTGTGGAGACCTGTCATTGAAGATCAATGTTATGACGACGTGTTGTCCCTGAAATAAATTAAAAAATAATAAGCAGAATATTAAGCTGAGTGGTTACAGATAGCGAAACTTCTCCTGACAATTTTCTGTTTATCTCTTGTGTATAGTAAAAGGGATACAATATATTCAATTCTTATTATTCCTTGAACATTGATACTCAAGATTTTCTTCTTAATTAAGAAGAGAAGCAAATCCATAACGAGGTAATGCTCGCCTCAATAATAATATAAAATTAATCAGTAATACTTGATTATATCCATAAACGGAACTAAGCATCAAATGTTAATAGATACATTTAATAAAACTAATACACGAACTTGGAAACGCAACTGTAAAGTCAACACATTACTAGTGACCCTCACTGATGAATGATGGTGGTAAATGTCACATGCTTGTAGAATATTAATGTTTCACGAGATGTGTTTACACTTCACCAAGTGAAATATGATGCTAAAAGAGAATTTTCACTATCAAAATTATACTTCATTAGGCCAAGATAAATGATACGCTTTTTTTCCTTTTTCTCTTTTTTCTGTTCATTTGCATCCTTAAATTTCCAATTTCCCCCTATTCTGTCTGTAAAAAGCACGATTTCACATGCCTCGAGCATTCGCGGTCTTCGGAGGTCCTGCCTCTCTGCCTCCTCACGGTCGCGTGATTCACCGCTTGGCACACATTGCGGGTCCTCGCTGACAAGTGTACCAGCAAGACCACCGCATTGCGTTGGAACGCGTCCACCATAAGCGAGGACGAGGGCCTTGGGTTCAATTCCCAATTGTGTTGGCTGCGAGTCGGGACACTAGCTATGTAGCGGGGTTCTTTTCGACGACGACGACTGCGGCGGCGGTGACGGTAACGGGGGTAGTAACGTTGGTCGGCGGTAGCGGGGGCGCGGGCGGAGGCGCAGCGGAGGTGCGGGGCGGGGCAGGGGCGAGGCGGCGGGGCGGAGGTGGAGGGGCGAAGGCAGTGGATGCGTGGGCGGTGAGGGCGGCTTGGGCGGCGGTGTGGACGGCGGCGTGGGTGGCGGCGTGGGTGGTGGCGTGGGTGGTGGCGTGGGTGGTGGCGTGGGTGGCGGCATGGGCGGCGGCGTGGGCGGTGGTATGGGCGACGGCTTGGGCGGCGGTGTGGGACGGCGGCGTGGGTGGCGGCGTGGGTGGTGGCGTGGGTGGCGGCGTGGGCTGCGTGGGGGCGGGGGCGGTGTGGGAGGCCTGGGCGGCGGGGCCGACTGTCGCCGAGCTAAAACGCACTGAGGCTCGCAGCCGAAGGGGCGGTCCCCCGGGAGAGCTAACTGCTGCTCTGGACGTGGACGGGCTGGCAACTCGCGCTGCTTGTTGGCGCTGACAGGGGACGGTCGCGCCGCGCCGGCTGTCTACCTCGGGCTGCGCGACAGCCTACCTGCGACGGCGGCACTTCGGCGTCTTGGGGCTGCTGGCCGCTGTTTTTGTTTAATGTTGCAGGTTCCGCGAAATGTACAACTGGGTCGGAAATGTCACCACTGCGGCTGTGATATAAGTGCCCAATTGTACTTGAATACCATGAATTTATTTCATGAAAGAACTCTTCCTTGATCTAGATATTTGACAGTAAAAATAAACTCTTCATTTTCTCTTACTTGCTTTGCGGCAATTACTCCAGATGGCATAGGTGTTCAAAAAGTGACATATCTTACGAATTGTCAATTTTATTCAGATGAAATATGATAAGATATTAATAAATAATTCCACAGATGCTTAGCAAAACCACAGATATGAAGAGTAAAACACTGTCTTTGTCAACAACATAAACGTCTCCGCCCACGAAACTTCTTCGGAGAATAACCTTTTTTTACATATCATTTTCCTTCAGCACTAACGTCATGTAATGTAGTTCATTATACACCAATAGGCATGTTCGAATTGTCTGAATACATCCTTTTTCAAGTACTAAGACTATTTATATGAATTGTTTCATACTGGTTTAACCATATATCTAATAATTCTTAACATTAATTTTTAAAGAATACAATTTTATGCGTGGATTATCTTCTTCAGAATGGGAATAAAATAGCCTGCACTTTCCACATTTTTTATACAAGTATCTAGAAACTCACCCACGCGTACTTCACTCTACATCCATAAGCCACCACTTCTCACCTCTTTTCCTACATCGAATGCTGCCTTCATCTTCCCTTCTTCCCCTTCTCCTCACCACTCTCCGTGTCAAACACACCCTCCCCCACTACTCCAACGTTTCCTCGTCCACCATCCCCGCCCTGTGTCGCTCGCCCCGCCGTCATCGGGCAGTGCGGCCTGCGTCGTTTATCCAAAGGTTCCCCCCCGCGCCGCCCCGCCCGCACCGCCCCGCGCCCCCGCCCGCCCGCCCCGCCCCGCGCCGCCCTGCGCCCCGCGCCGCCATGCCCCGCTTCGCCCCGCCCCCTTCTGCGCCACCGTGCCGCTGACCGGTAGGAATATACGGCGACATGCAAAATGAAGTTGGGCTTTCGCGCGCGTCGTTTGCGCGCCGGTGGCCGCGCGCGGGAGCCTTTTAACGCGCGCCGTCAATCGCTCCGCTCTCCGGTCGGTTATTGCCACGAGTCGTCGCCCGCGCACCCGTTTCGCTCTTCGGTTTGCGATTCGCTCTTCATATGCGCCGCGCGTAACGCGATTGCCAAGCGATTAGCTACAGGTGACGCAGTTTATGCGATGTTGGTAGACTCTTTGGACATTCAGTTGTCGTGCGTGAGTGAATGAGTTGTTGGCTTGCAGGTTTTCTACCTGCAGGTATTTCCCCCTTATGTGCACAATCCTTGCTGGGAGACTCGCGCCGCCCCTGAAGTGTGAGGTGGTAGTGTAGGGCATGTGTGTGTGTGTGTTTATGTGTGTGTGTATTTGTATGTATGTGTGTATGTAGTGTGTGTTTGTTGTGTGTGTGTGTGTGTGTGTGTGTGTGTGTGTGTGTGTGTGTGTGTGTGTGTGTGTTTGTAAGTCGTGAGGAGGACACAAATATGAGAAAGGGAAGAACGCGTGTGGTCCGTGGCCGTTTGTTTGGGGACTACTTACGGATTCGATTATTTTTAGTAGAAACCACAGAACCATTAACGATCAGATCAGTCAACCGCTGTTCTTCTCCTTGGACAGTAGTACTTGAAGACAATTCAACCTAGATAATTAGCCAGTGTCGAAAATCCACCATCGTTGGAACTCGAACCATTGGATCCCCAAGTCAATGTTGTTTCCGATGATATTTCGCAGTTCTGTACTCCATCCTGATATCACGGCGTCCTAATATTGGCACGTGTTACGTGTACGCCAATTTCGGTTTTCGGTTTCCGAATTCGTCTTCACATTTTCTGTGCGTAACGCAGAGGTTAAGCGATTAGTTCCAAGTGACAACGTTTATACAATGATACCCGTCTGTTTGAACTTCCCGTTATCTTGAATACCTCTATTGTGCACCGTTTCCTGGAATGGATGAAAATAGGGTGCGTGAAAATGTGTAGGCCTGTGTGTAAATGTGCACGTTCGATTCAAAGAGCTTTTGTTGGCATTTGACAGTAAATCACACTTTTCCAGGGTTAATTTAAAGTAATATTTTAAAGGTTGAGAGGTTAACAGCCTACAAATATATTGATATTGGGATATATAACTGGTGACACTTTCAAAGAAGTGTGATGAGTTTTGAAAATAACGTAGTTTGAAAGTAATTTTCTTAAAAAATAAGATTGAATTGAGAAACCAAGTTTTAATTCATAGTTATAATAGCACTTGCGTTCATATAGTTAAGGATTTCACTGTCGTCATTCTGAAGTAAAAGTCACAAAATTCGCAGGAGAGTCGCATTTGTGTTCATCTACATAATTTGCAGTCGACTTCAATTCTACGAATATTAAATTATTCACAAGCAACGGAAACAAAGAAACGGCTTGAAATGAAGAGATACAACGAAATATACTTTTTCGGTCATCTTTCGTTTTCTAACATATTTTAAACTCAAATATAAGATACATTTTGTAATTATGGAAACTCGTTTCATGCTGTTTTCATTTCCATTTGAAAAAATATGATACTTTTTGCAGTACTAAGGGGTTCCAGCAGGTTGAATTTTTGTGGCATTCCTGCTTTTGTTTGACTTGTTGACTACAATAATAAAAACTTTAAGCAAAGTTTTAAATTAACATAATTTTCATTCTACCTCACTCCTTTAGATGTCTCTTGTTTGCTCTACAATCTGGGGAGGGAGGAACAATATTTGCTAGAAGTTGTCGGTTTAGAAATTTTGCGCGACCGAACACGTGTTCTAAAAACAAAACTACCCTTCGTTTTATCATCGAAACACACTGTCCCACCGTTCCTATTAACCGCTCACCACATTCCACACATCCAACCCATTCTTTTGTTCCAGCATTCCTCCCGTGCCCAGATGCCCGCTCCCGATTCTCGCGACCGTTCGGGTCCTGCCGTTACGCTTTTAGATCTTCGCTTCGATGACAGCTTCGCGCGCTCGGTCGTTTGCCGGCTTTAAATACACGCGCCCGCCGCCACCGCCACCGCCGTCGCCGCCGCCACCGCCGTCGCCGCCACCGCCGCCACCGCTGCCGCCACCGCCGCCGCCACCGCCGCCACCGCCGTCGCCACCGCCGCCACCGCCGCCACCGCCGCCACCGCCGCCGCCACCGTTGCCGCCGCCGCCGCCGCCGCCGCCGCCACCGTCGCCCCTGCGTGTCGCTTTGCGGCGCCGCGTCGCCGCGCCCCTCTGCACGCGTGCCAGCGCTGCTTAGCTTTCGGCGCCGCCGCCGCCGCGACTGCCCGTCGCCTATTGTTTTGTTTGAGAGCCGATATACTCCGGAGTGGCGTGGATGGATACACGGCCACGAGATTCGGGAGATGAGAGGTCTCGTGCCACAGCAAAAAGGTGGTCAGACAGGAGGAGAAGCCTGCTGGCCCAGCACTCGTCGCATTAATAATTATCTTTTTGACTATTTTTGAGATTATTATTATTATTGTTATTATTATTATTATTATTATTATCACTGGGAGCGGTAGCTCAGTACATCAACTGCAGAACCTCTGAACGGGAGGCCCTAGATTCGAGTCCTGACGACGGCAGAATTTTCGACACTAGCTTTTCAGCTAGGTTCAATTCATGGAGGAGAATTCTAGCGGCCGGCTGCTCTGATCGGTAGTTTTCCGTTGTTTTCCGAGCAACACCAGGCGAATGCCGGAGCAGTACCCTAACAAACGGGCCACGGACCGAGCGCGATCTTCCTTCCTCTTCCTTGTCTTATCCTCTCCCTTACCCACACACTAGCTTGCACTACCACATATTTCGGGAGACCGGTCGGGAGCTTAGAGCTTGTCTCGGCTGGGGCGGTGCCCCGCTGGTGGGAGAGTCCTGGTTAGGCGGAAACCCCGCTAGCCGACAGTAGGTCGACGGCGGATGTCACCATCTAGCGGGGAGGATCACCACTATCTCCCGAGCAAAAAACATACACTACTCTTACGGGACTAATGATCAACGCTGTTGACGCATCCGGAATAACTAACCAACCAATTATGATTATTATTATTGTTATTATTGTTGTTATTATTATTATTATTATTATTATTATTTTCTTATTTTCTTATTTTTACACTTACATGCATTACACTACCAAACTTGTCGGGAGATCAGTCGGAAGCACTGCTTGTCTCAGATATGCCTTGCTAGGGGAGGTATCTGGAATAAAAGAACATCTACAGCATGTCATCGTGTACATCGGCGCTGGTTTTCACTTTCCAGCGTGAATCGTCCACGTTAGTTCCAGGGAATAGCAATACTGCATTTATGGGGCTGATAACGTGAGTAGTCGACGCACTGGAAACAAATACGAATATTCCGTGTCTTATAGTCATTTTTTTCTTGGTAAAGAATATCCGGGAAATTCTTAATCACAAACTTATTTTCTGCAGATACTATCAGCAAACACATTTAGTCAGCAGTAATGCTCACGTGAATATTGCATAAAGCAGCAAACAGAATATTTTACGTTTTTAAATTGCTTTCAACTACTATTGGATGCATACGTTTTCAACGATTATGACTATCCCCACAAGATCTAGAAGAACTCAGAATTATCAAAACAACAAAAATAAATTTGATCATTAAGACACATCGCTCATTACGGATTCTTTTTACATTTATGCGATATATGACAGGCGTGTTTGTAATCTCATGAAATGAGATTCCGGCTGACACTTTCTTGGAACGCAGGTTGGGGTCTCGTCGTTGCTTCGGGTCTTCGCTGTTGATTCTTCGATGTTGCCTTCTGCTTCCGAATATTTACAAGATGTCTAACAAAAGGAAATCAAATGTAATTCAAGAAAATTCTTCATCTCTTAAAATGTCTTTTAAAAATTAATTTTTGCCTGTTTTTAAGACTTTTTCTAGAATGTGCGAAAATAAAAACATTTTATTTTATGAAGACTATGAAATTTCACACATTATTTTGTCGTCTCAGTGCGTTTGCCAATCCGTATCTTGAAATTTTCTAATTGCAGAATAGTTCTCATTAAATATATTTTCACGATAAAAGAGAAAATGCCATTTCCCATTTCACTCGAACGTTAAACTATTGGCCAACAATATTTATGATAAAAAACTTTCTATTTTACAATACAAATATTCCGCCTTATTTCCTATCTCTGTCTTAGTTTCTCCGACCACAAAACGCCTTTGCATGCTCGCACAGAGTTCGCAAATGTCTGGCTGCGAATGGAATTCAGTCGATTCAGGTTGTAGTGAACTCGGATATAGTGAGCCCTCGGTTATAGTGAACATACGTCACCGATCCCGTTTCACTTACATTACAAATAAGAGAAGAAGATTTGGTTATAGTGGACCTGACCCTCGGCTGTAGTGAACTTAGAAAATAAGTCCTGGAAATTAATTGGTTCTCTTATGTTATTAGACGATTAAAAGGGCTTTTGGAGATATGGGATGACTCCGTTTCCAGCCCCAGCACCACGGCGCGAAAACTCTAAGAATGTTTCACGCCACGTTTCATACATCTCTTTCTCGTCTCAGTACGTTTACCATCAACATACCGTGAAGATGCATCCATAGCAGAATGCATCCATAGCAGAATGCATCAATATACCTTGCAGAAGTATTCTAATCAATGTACATTTTCACAATAAAAAACGTCATTTCTCATTCCAATCGGATATTTAATAAACTATTATCTCGATATATTTACGATAAAAATCTTTTATTTTACAATACAAATTTGGATCTCTGTCCTTATTTCTCGCCTCCGCAGTAGGGTCTCTCCTCCGACCACAAAACGCCTTCGCATACTCGCGGCGAGTTCGCAAATGTCTGGCGGCGCCCGGAATATTTCCCGTCGTAACGGCTCCGTTTCCAGCCCCAGCCCCAACACGTCTTTTCATACATCTCTTTTCGTCTCAGTACGTTTACCATCAACATACCTTGAAGAATGCATCCATAGCAGAATGAATCCATAGCAGAATGTATCAACATACCTTGCAGAAGTATTCTAATCAATGTGCATGTTTACAATAAAACGTCATTTCTCATTCCAATCAGACATCAATAAACTATTAACTCGATATATTTACGATAAAATATTTTATTTACAATACAAATTTGGATCTCTGTCCTTATTTCTCGCCTCCGCAGTAGGGTCTCTCCTCCGACCACAAAACGCCTTCGCATACTCGCGGCGAGTTCGCAAATGTCTGGCGGCGCCCGGAATATTTCCCGTCGTAACGGCTCCGTTTCCAGCCCCAGCCCCAACACCGCGTCGCGACGACCCAAAGGGTCTGCCTCCTTTGAGGTTCCAGGTTTAGCTTTCGGCGCCCGCCCGCGCGAGCCGCGGCGCGCCGCCGCGTCGCCCATTGTTTTGTTTGAGGGCCGATGGCGGTCGGCGCCGGAGACCGCGCGACCGAATAGCCTGCGGAGTATTTGTGTGAATCCCCTTGTTTACGCGCGACTTCCAACGTATCTGTTTTCGCGTGTAATTTATACCGCTCTTTTCTCCCTGGGTATGATGATGAATGTTGTGTTATCTACAGGAAGAATTTTTCTGTCGTATTTCATTGCGCTGTTCTTTTGCGCGGGACCGAACCAAATGAGTCACCAGAAGCGTAGACCGTCCGTCTGTCGGTCACATGAAACATTCGATGAATCATTCAACAGATATTTTTGGATTATTTAAAGCAGACGAATGCTTTCATGTCGTATCAGTATTCACTGAACGTGACATTGGTAATGAAATACTGTAGGGTAGGTGGAACGACAGCAGAGATTTGCCTTCGGACTTATTCTTATTGAATCGACTACACAACACAAATTCTGATGTTCAACAATTCGTCACGCTGGTCTTGAGAAATTGTGATCGGAAGGCAGATTAATGGAGTGTCGACTCCCCGAGCGCCAACAAAGAATCTACGAAGAAAATTTTGTTTGACACATTATTTACATTCTTTTTTTTAGGAATATATACGAAATCTTGTATACTTTCGTCGAAAAACATTTCCAATACAGATTTTTCGTTTGTTGAATAAAAAATGTTAATTATTAAGCATATAATTAGTATGTTCAATGCCTTAAAACATCACGTATAAAACGAAATGTCTTCAGGCGTTAATTAATAAATGAATAAGAACGTGGGAAAAAGTATGTATAATACTTTTAGTTGGATTACTCTGTATCAACATTCCAATAACGAACAGGTTTATTATTCATTTAATTCCTGAATATTCAGTGCTGAACATTGTAGCAATTCCGCCGCTACGCGAGTTGTGAGGAACAGCATTTCGAATCATCCCAATCTGGAAGGCAAGCACATTGTAGCCGACCGCCTCGCCTTGTTCCGGAGCAGATATCACTGCGGGGCGGCGCGCGGCGGCGCGGTAGGAGAGAGGTCGCGGTCTGTTTCTTGTGGTCGCAGCGCATTACGCGGCGGCCACAACGCTTCCGCTGCCACCCCGTCACCCGCGCCGCCCCGCGCCGCCCCGCGCCACCCCGTTCAGCCACCCCTGCTGCTCTCCGCCTCCCCACAGTCTCCGCCGCCCTAGCCGCCCCTGCCGTCTTCACCCTCCCGCCGCGTCCACCACCCTTGCAGCCCCTGTGTTCTTGCCGCCCCCGACGCCCTTGCCACCCCCGTCGCCCTTGCCGCCCCCGTCCCCCTTGCCGCCCCGACGCCCTTGCCGCCCCAATCGGCCTTGCCGACCCCGTCGCCCTACCTGCCTCCGTCGGCCTTGTCACCCCGTCGCCCCCGCCGCCCCGCTACCCCGCTTCCCCGGCCGCTCTTGCTCCCCCCGGTCGCCGTTGCCGACCCCGCCTCTTTTTCCGTCCCCGCCACCCATTCCACCCCCGCTGTCCTAGCCACCCCCGTCGCTTTTGCCAGCCCTCGGCCTCACTCCCACCGCCTCCATTATCCTTGTCGCCCCCGCCTTCTCCGCAGTCTTCGCGCTCTCTCGTCGCCTCGAGCGCCCTCTCCGTCCCCGCAGCCTCCCCCCGTCGCCCTCGCTCTTGTCAGTGAATCATACGGCTTCATTACGCTCCGTTCTCCGCTGCCGCCGCCGCCCCGTCGCTAATACGCACCGCAGCTGCAGCCGCGGCGGCCTAGAACGCGTTGCTCGCTGCGTGGGCAGGCGGCGCGCAGCCAGACGGGCGCTGGCGGCGATGAGGGCGGCCGCTGAACGAGGGATGTGTCCATCCCATTCCTGCACTTCGAGCCCTTTTCGGAACGACAACCTCATTGAAAAAAGAATATTCGCGCGTCATTACTTTACTTATTTGTCGTTTGCATATTTTCATTTACTTGTGCTCAGAAACGCTCAGATATTCTCTCTGAAAAACTACTTTGTATTTCCTTTCTTATTATCCAAAACATTTGTATTGTTGTTTCCTTTGCTATTTTATTTGCCACTTTTTAAAAATTTTCGTTCGAATCACTTTTTATCGGAGTTCCTACCTTTGTTTATTTTAAAGCATCTTTCGAAATCAACTTATTGTTTAGTTATTAATGACCGAGTTCTTAATATACATTATTCATGAATACGCCAGTAAAATTTCGAATGATTTTAATCTTGTTATTTGGAGTGTCGTGTTTTTCTTTAGAACGTGGAATAAATAACGTATTTTCGATTTCTAATGGGAAGTAATATTTCAAAACATTGTTTGTCTCGAAAGTGTTTGTAAATGTTGAATTAATGAATTAATATCGCCTGACGTCGGATTTCGTCAATGTCTTGGATTTGCGGATATACTAAACGTAGCTCTCTATGGACACGTTCTTCTTTCACAATGAAAGTATCGGCAAATTCGGTAAAGATGTGAAGGAAAATTAGTTGTTTCAAGTATTGTAATGGAAACGCATAGCTGCTAACGGCATGAGATTGCATGAATAACATTGTTATCGAGGATTATTCTTAGCATATGCTTTTACGTACACATCTCCATCATAACACACAGGGTTTGTGAAAAAGTTAGTAACCATTTTTGTTATTCCCCTACAACGCAAGAAATGTATTCTTTTTATATGACTTTTTTTTATGTCAATCGCTTCTAGAGTTTTTTTTATTGGAACAAAAAAAATACTCACACATGTCTTCCGTAATTTCCTCGAACTGTTGCCATTGGCAGTAACACTAAGCCTATTGCTTTCCTTGTCACCATTTCATATGTCGAGTATTGAACGCCTTTCAGCGTATTTGTCTCTGTCATGTTGACGCTTGTGTCGGCACTCAATTTATCACCTCACGACAAGTGCCCATGTATAAAAGGTATACGACAGTATGTATCAGTTGTAGACAACTATTTTACTCCGAGAAAATAAAAAACTCCGGGTGATGTATGTGCTCAACAAAACCAGGACTCCCAAAATGAACTTTAAATTCGAAATATATGCGCGCTTTTTGCCATTTACCAAAATTATATGAAATATCCGCCATTGACAGTGAATTTTACTATAGTATTTGATTGAAGGGTGACCTTTTGTGTATTGAACTAAGTATTTACATTCTTATAAAATGAATAAAGTGAAAATTATTCCTTGCGTTGTAAGTTGGGATACCGCAAATAATCAGCACAAACATTGCAGGTCACTTTTGCATTGCAATGCAGAAAATGAGAATACTTTTGTCCCTTTTCGATTCGTATTAATTTCTTTTACAATATCTAAGAATAAGAACTCACAATTTCAAAAATAACTTGTCATTTTTCTCACACTTTAATAAAGTAGGCTTACTTTAGTGACACATTCTAAAACCTTACTAATGATATTGAAATTGGCACACCTTTAAGTATTTGAAACTCCTGTTCAAAAATCGATTTCCATGTGTCCAATTGCCGACTCCCTTAACATCAATCTCGAACCAAATTAGACATAATTGCTTTTAACAAATGTTTATACTTTCGCGGTACATGAACTTTACTTCACTTTGCATGCCTTTTCATGCTCTACACTACCACACATGCCGAGAGACTAGTCGGTAGAGCTTGTCTCGGCTGGGGCGGTGCCCCGTTGGAGGGAGTTACCTGGCTGGGGAAAACCTCGCTTACCGACGTGTAGGTCGACGCCGAACCGGGAGCGGTAGCTCAGTGCATAAACTGATGTCACTGCAGCGCCTCTGACCGGGAGGTGCTAGGTTCGAGTCCTGACGGCGGCAGGATTTTCACAGTAGCTTTTCAGCTAGGTCGAATTCAGTCGCTGTCTGGAGAGAATTCTAGCGGCCGGCTGCTCTGATCGGTAGTTTTCCGTGGTTTCTCCGATCAACATCAGGCGAATGCCGGAGCAAGGCGGCAGGATTTTCTACAGTAGCTTTTCAGCTAGGTCGAATTCAGTCGCTGTCGGTGAGAATTCTACCTCTTCCTTGTCCTATCCTTTCCCTTACACACCACTTACACTAACATGCACTACACTACCATATATTTCGAGAGACCGGTCGGGAGTTTGGAGCTTGTCCGGCTGGGGCGGTGCCCGCTGGAGGGTGTTAAATTTGGAAATTTAAGTGCCTACAGTTCACTGTGTTTTGTGATGTGAAGCCTTCAGTGAAGCCATCAATCATCCTAGAAGACCATCTGAGAAGAAAACACATCCATTATTTATAAGGTTTATTCATATAATTGGAAAGTATGGTACCATATAATAATTTTTTTTAACCTTAATATTTTAAAAGGAAATACACAGTTAATTGACCCCTTTGAAGAAGGGTTTTTGAAAACCAGTTTTTTAGCAGCAATTTTTCCTCATGTGATCAAAAAAAATTCATTTTTTATGAAAATTTTTTCCTTTTAAAAAACGGTTTTGTTTTTTATAAAGAACCCCTTGCCAGGTTCTTCAAAAATTTCCCCCCATAAAATTTGGACTTTTGACCCTCTTTTCCCTCTGTAGTTTGTTTGTGCGGGTCAATTAAAATATTTTCAAGCTATTTTCTAAACCTCAGTGTTCGGACCCCCGGGGTTCCCTAGCATCCCCCGGTGTCAAGAGGCCCAACCTGCAGGCGCTCCCCACGTATTCTTTGGAAGGGGTTCCAAATTATGTCTTTCCCCCATGAACCCCCCCCTTCGGCTTTTCCCCCCTCCCCTATAAGCGTGGGCGCCGGTCCATTCTTTTGTTATGCTGCGTCAGTGGCGTACTTTTTAAATTCTTCCCCTGGGCCCCACTCTTGAGTCTTATGTATATCAAATCTGTATATAGTATTTGTTGAAAATATTTTTTTTTTTCCTTGCCAGATAGTTTTTTATTTTCCAATAGATCAGATCAAATTTAAAAAAAATAATTTGTTTCTCATTTTCATAAAGCCTGACCATGGTTGTTTTTTTTTTTTGTTGGTTCCTTTAACCCAAACGTTTAAGTGATTTAAAAAAGGTTTTAATGTTTGATTTGGACTTAAATGGAACTCTTTTTTGAAATGTTAATGATTTACTAATGTTTATGTTGTTTGCAGCTCTTTACCATATTTATGTTTTGTTTTCCTGACCTCTGATTGGTGTAAGGTGCGTTGTTCACTGCTTTTTTTAAAAATTTTTTGTTGATTCCCTCCATAAATAAACGCATTCCCCGCAATTTTGGAAAGGTGCTCCGCTGGAAAGTCGGCGCTTGGCGCATTCCCCACGGAGACTACGAAAACGTTTGCGCGTGCGGTGCTCGAACCCGCCCTTGGCAACCCCGGCCCCGCAGCCGCAGAGGTCGCTGGGCTCAGTTCACCGGCACGCAGCGGGGGGGTCCGTCTGACCGGGGGCCCGGATCGGCGCTCGTGTAAAAGGGAACAGTTTTGTTCAGCAGAGCGGCGGGCCTCTTACCCCCCTCCAATTTCTCCTTCTGCATTCCCTATTTTTTCTTTTTTGGGGAAAGTGAAATCCATTTCCAAATTTTGGTATTATGCACTCCTAAAAAGTTGGTTCCTGGCTCTCGTAGTTCTTTTATTACAATGTTTTTGAAAAAAGAAGGCCTAAATCCTTTTACAAATTTGTTTATAACTTTTCTATCGTCAAAGTGGGCATTCAAGGTAGATTATGCTTTCTGTATGTGCTGGCCGATGTGTGATGCGCTAAAATTGTTTCCCCTTTTCTGTTACAGGGTTTTTTTTTTAATTTTCGCTTCCTCGCCTAAAGTGGGTTTTTTCGAGGTCGATGAAATCTTAATTTGTATGTGGCATTTTTGCCCTTTGTTTATAAAAGGGCCTCGACCTTTATTTTCTGTAAATTGTAATTCTTTTTTTTTCCCCGGCTGCTTTGAAACCTCCCATCAAAAAAACAATATATTAAAATTTTTAAAAAAAAATTTGATTTTAAATTATTTGATTTCTATCTCGATTTGAGATCCTAAAAAGTTGGATCCCTTTTTCATTAAAAACCGGGGGCGTCCTTTTTAAAAAGTTAAATTTGACGACAATCTTCTAATTTCGATGCAGAACTTTTTTATTTGCAAAATTATCTCTTGGAAAAATCTTGGTCAGTTCCTCTTTTCGTGGAAAATTTATTATCAATGTCTTTTTTTCAACAGCGGGGACCATTAAATAGGTTCAAAAAATAAAGTCAGAAGTTTGATTTCCAAAAACTGGCATTTGGCAGGATAAAGGGACCCAACTTGACAATAAATAACTTTTTTCAAATTTTTTCTTTCGCAAGTTTAATTTTTTACACTGATTTTGTTCCATTTAACGGTTTCAAATTCCCCTGTTTTTCTAATTTTTTTTCTTCTGGGTTTTTTTGGGTTTTTTTTCTTTTTTTTCTTTGGTTCTAAATTTACAGAGAACCCCCGGCCCCCTGTCAAAAGTTAAAACTCAGGACAAAATTTTGCGGCTCCCTAACTCGCTCGACCATTTTGGGGAAAGGGGATTTTTAAAAGGGACGTCCCCCAACCTTTAAAAAATTTTTCTCAACAAAGGGGGTTGTCCAAAAACCCCCACGGTTAAAACAGTTTGTTTTTGGGGAAGTACGCGTAGTTCGCAAAATTAGATCTGCATGGGGAAGCCAGGCAAAAAAAGATGATTTCAAAAAATGGTTTTCCCTTATAAAGGGGCCGCGCAGTTGCTAAAATAAAACGGAAAGGGGTTGCGGCGCACCGGTTTAGTTTTGGGTCGAGCCCCCCCTCGACCCGGAAAACGGGGCCCGCTCAGAGCACCCCATTGGGATTCAAATCCTTTCCCGCCTGGAACGCAGGCAGGCTTTTCTTCGGTCCGCGTCCTCGCGAGGCCTTTCCCCGGATGGGAAAACGACGGCCCCCCGAAAAACGCCCGTGTATTCGACATTCATCCCGCGCCTCCCTGTTCTAAAATTCCTTCTTTTTCCCCGGCAATGTTTCCCGGTGGGGCTTTTCTCTTTATTCATTTTGGTAAATTCCCCCTCCCAGAATTGAAAAGGCATTTTCTCAATCTTTCTCCGGGTGTGCAAAAAGCTGATTGGGGGGCCCTATGTCGGGGAAAATTTATCCCCAAAACAATTCGCATTCAAACAGATCAAAACCTAGCTCCAAGCAAAAATTACTTTACTTTTTTTAAATTATAATAGCTGCAAAGACTCAGCTAATCGTTTTTTGATTAGTTGACCCTTTCCCGAATTTTTTCAAAAGTTCAAAAAAAACCATAAAATTTTGGGGATTCTACCCTAGTCTTTCTTTTATAAAAGTTGCAAAATCGCATGGGAACGGAAACCCCATTCTCAAACAGGGTATCCTTGAAATTTTTATTTTGGACAGGCCTTGCCCAACGGAAACCCGATAAAAAGGAGAAAGGGAAAGGGGACCCCAAGGCCAACCCCGGGCAAGTTTTTTTTCTGATCATAGTGATGAGTGTAATTTGTAAAAATTTTTGAAAACCCCCAAAAAGTGAATTTTTCGAAAAGTCAACATGATGAATCTTTTGTCAAAAACCGACTTTTTTTTCGTGCTTGGCCGGGCTGGCGTTCCCCTTTGGCGGGGTCGTGTAATAAATGCAATAAAAAAGCGCTTTTCCCAGAAATTTAGCCCGGAATAAATGTGGAAAACGGTTTAAAAACTGCCCCGAGGCCGCGAGGGAAATCGGCTTAACCCTTCCAGGTGCTTCCCGTTCGCGTATCGTGAAGAACGCAAAAATGGTTTTAAGTTCAGACCCCCTTGACAAGGGTGCCGCTTTCTGATTCGGAATCGGCCATAAAAAACTAAAATAAAGCTAACAAAACGAAACCGATGGGGGTTTGCTTCTAAATCTTTAAATCAATTCGCGGGATGGCCCCGTCGTTAAATTTTAACCAGTTTAATCCTGTGGTAAAAATATTCCCCGATTTCCCCACCCCTATTCATCCCCTAACCAAACCCCGGGAAATAAAAGCTTCGGCCCCTGAATATCCGTAGCGCCGTTGATATCTTGTTACCATTTTTGGGGAAAAGATGGTAAAAAAAAATTCCGGGAAAAAATCCTGAATTTGACATTAAAAAAAAACATTCGGATCAAACCGACCAGAAAACGCAGGGTCTAAAAATTTTCAAATTTTTTCGAAAAGCGTAACTTGGAAGTTCTAAAATTAAGGGAAAAATCTGGCAATGGGGAAAAATGGTGTCAAAGGGTTGCAGGGGCAGAAACAAAAAATGTCCCAAAAAATTTTCAACCCTTTTTTTCAACAAGTTTTAACAAATCCCTTTGAACTTAAAAATTTTAAAAAACTGTGGTTGAAACCGTTCCCAGTTCTATAAAAACTCTTTCCAAAAGTTTTGTCGAATTGTGATCTGAAAAATAACTGATTGCAATAAATATCTTCAATTTAATCAGAAACCCCAAAAATTTAAAATGACAGTTTTCATTTTTGAATATTCACACTCAAAAAAAGCTCTGCTAGGGCATTAAAGAAATTGGGGCTCTCATAAACCATCAACTATAAAAGGAAATGTTTGTCTAAACTGTTGATTAATCCATATTCTAATTCGTTTAGATTCATTGATTCCCCCCTTTTTTGATCTCTTATTAAACGAAAAAAAATGTCAAATATATAATCCTTTTTAAAAAACAATTCAAATCCAATCTATGAAAAATGTTCCCCTCTTTAAAAGTAGAGGTTATATTTAAATTAAAAAACCATGCTCCCGCTTAGTTTGAAAACCCCTTTTCCCTCCCTTTTTGGGAAACCTCAACACCGCTCCCACCTCCCCCCCTACCATTACAAATCTTTAAATGTATTGGCTATACAGGCACAAGGTCCTGTTCTGGAAGCGGTGGAGTGCTGAATATCTTGCAGACCAGGGCCGTGGCACGCAGCGGGCCCCAAAGGTGGGGCGGGTCATTGTGAGTGGAAAACCTCCCACCTCTCATCTGGCCTCTAAGTGCGGGTCCTTCCGGACGGCTTCAGTTCGGGTGTCAATGAAAACCCGGGTTAATCACTCGCACCTTTCCAAAAATTCCCTCTTCCCCGCTAGGGACACCATACCGGATGCCATCTCCCCCTGCTATTTCCTGTAATGATTGATGGGCGCATTCCCATATTGGGCACTCTGTTTCATATTCCCCCCCCATTTTAATTTTGGGAAAATTTGTCCCAATTCCTGTTTTTGATTGAACCTTCATGAACCATAATCATCCCAGAAACCCTCTGAGAAGAAAACATCCCTTATTTATAAGGATTCATATAATTAAACAGTATGGTCCATATGATTATTTTTAATTATCTTCTTAAAATAATACTTTAAATTGAAACTATGATGGAAGGGTTTTTAAAACCAGATTTTTTTTCAGCTAAGTTTTTTCCTCATGGATCTGAGAAAAAAATTTATTTTATCAACAATTTTTCTCATTTCAAAAAAGGTTTTTTTATTTTAAGAAACCCTTTCCTAGATTCTTCTTTAAAAACCACTCATCAAATTTAGGGTTTTTAACCCCATTCCCCCAACGTTTTATGTTTTCTGGGCAATTTGAAATATTTTTTAAGCTATATTCGGAGCACCTGGCGCGGACACTCCAAGGGGTTCAATGCACAGTGTCAAAGGTCACATACCCTGCAGGCGCTCCACGTATTCTTTGGGGGGTTCAAATTTCGTCCATTCTCCCCCCGTTTAACCCCCCCCTTCTGGTGTTTCCCACTACCCCCTTTGGGGTTTTTTTTTTGACCCCCATTCTCTTTTATTTACTCGTAAGGCTTTTTAATTTTTCAGGGCCGTCCTTAAGTCTTAGATATCAAAACTGTTATATATTTTTTTGGAAAAAGTGTTTTTTAATTTTTTCCTTGGGGATGTATTTGGTTTTCTTCGATCGATAAAATTTTGAATAAAAAAATTTTTCTCATTTCTCAGTAAAGCCTGAGCCATGGTTATTTTTTTTTTTTTTGGGTTTCCCTTTGAAAAAAAGTAAAATTTAAAAAATTGATCATAAGGTATTTAATGTGTTGATTTGGGCGAAAAAGGGAAATCTTACTTTGAAAAGTTAATGATTTACTAATGTTTATTTTTTTAGCTCTTTACTACATATTTATGTTTTT
Organism: Teleogryllus oceanicus; assembly: GCA_964035755.1. NCBI lineage: Eukaryota > Metazoa > Arthropoda > Insecta > Orthoptera > Gryllidae > Teleogryllus > Teleogryllus oceanicus. The sequence continues at coordinate 110,071,209 of CAXIVR010000006.1, read as the reverse complement.
TATGTCGGCCTCTGATTGGTGTGGAGGTGCGGGTAATTTTACTCGATTTCTTTTGAAAGTTTTTTTGCAGTTCCGTAAAAAGACCGGGGCCCGCAATTTGGAAAATGCTCCCCCGGTTTAAATCGGGGGCCGCGCATTGGGGGGGAAATACGTAAGGCGTTTGCGCCCGTGGGTCAACCCCCTTTTTCCTCGGCCCACCGGGAGAGGTCCCTGGGCACGCTTCAACGCAGCGGTGGGGGCCCCTTGACCAGCGGCCTGATGGGGTCGTGTCTAGGGGAAAAGTTTTTTTCCCCGGGGCGGCGGGCTCATTACCCCCTTTCCCTCAAATTGCTGCATTCCCATGTTTTGGGTTTGAAAGGTATATAAAAAACCATTTCCAAAAATTTTTGGTTTTTGACTCCTACAAAATTGGTTCCAGGCTCTGGGAGTTCTTTTTACAATTTTTTGAGAAAGAAGGCAAATTTTGGCTTCCCAAAAATTTTTTTATATCTTTCTATCTACCTCGTCCCCAAAAGGGGATTCAAAGGGGTTAAAAGAAATATTTCTGTACTGCGCGATGTTGTAGATGCGCTACTAAAATTATTTCCCTTTCTTTACAAGGTTTATGTTTCTTTTCATTCCCCCCTAAAATGGGTTCTTTCAAAAAGGGCGCTGAAAACATTTTCTTTTGTGGCCATTTTTTCCCCCTTTTTTTTAAAGAGACGCCTCAATCCTTCATTCTTCTTTAAATTGAAATTTTGCTTTTTTTTTCCCCCACTGCTTTCCCTGCGCATCGGAAAATTATATTAAAAAGTTTTATAAAAAATGTTTATATTGAAAATTTTTGTTTCATATTCCCGATTTGGTCCTATAAGTTGGATCCTTTTCATTAAAATGGGGGGTCCATTTGGTTAATGTGGGCAAATTTTTTTTCGATAACGAAAATTTTGTGTTGCTTTTCAAATTTTTCCCGGCTCAGGTCATTCCTCATATTGTGGAAAAATTAAATTTTTCAATGTGCTGTTTTCAACAGCTGGCGATATAAATAAATTGTCATTAAATGAGGGCAGCCAAATTTGTTTGAGGGGAAATCCAATTGGGGAAAACCCCCCGACGTGATCGGGCCCGGGTCTCGCTCAAAATCCCCCATCTCCCGGAAAAGCTAAATACACTGGGGCTAATGCCAAGCAGTTGGCCCGAAAAAACGAAAAAACAATCAATCAATCAATCCCCGGGTTTATCATTCACGAGGAAGATAACCTTCCCCCCAAAAAACACAGACACTACAAATTTCTGGGAAAGTTAGCAATCGACGCCCGGGGATCCCCAATCAATCAATCCCTCCTCTTTCGGCCCATTTTTTTTTTCAAGGATCCCCTTGATCCCAAGTAAAACTACCCCTTCAAGTGGATCCCGCCCCCCCGGTCATCGGTGGAAGGACGCCCGTTTGACCCCGACCCCGCTCTGGTACCCCAGCCACCGGGGCCCTTTTTACGTTTTGCCCTTTTAAAGTTGCGGGGCGGCCGCCCGGGGGCGCTCCCGGGGTATTTTCGCCATCTTTTGTTTGCCCTGAACAAGGCGCCCCGGGGGGCCCCCGTGCGCCGGGGTCTGCTTGGGTGTTATGGATGCCGAGGGGGAAAACAGGTTTTCTAAAACACCCCCGCGAAAAAAAAACAGGGAAAGGAAAAAAAATGCGTACGGCAAGAATCGTGGTATAATGAAAATTCTACGGGTGTAATTTATGGTGTTTTATTATTAAAATTTCCCCTTTCACGTGGGAAAAAAATGAATGAATTTTCTTGGAACAATTTTTAATTTAAAAAAAATTTTAAAAAAACAATTATTTTGAATGGATTAGTATCCTTGGGTTAAGGATAAAATAAATTTAATTTTATTGATACCTTGGTACGAGGTATGAAGGGCAAGGAAGATTAAGTATTGAATAGAGACAAGTGACAAGTACTTGTTGCCAGTTTCTTTACCTAAAAGGTTCTCTTTTCTTTAATAGTTTTAATATATTTCAAACGTTATTCGAGCAGCGAGGATGGCTAAAAGATAGGTGTATTTTTGTACTTATGTTCATCAAGTTTTTTCGTTTTGTTTTTATTTATTTTATTTTATGTAAAAGTGTTAGATGTACTTTAAGTCGAATACACGCTATGCATTGTTAAATGTAGTGGGAACACTTAGTTCATAGTAAATAAAAAAAGATGTTTGCTAGACTATGCGCATTATTAAACTACATCATACGATCTAAAGTAAAATCGTCGCTTCTGCACGAGGATAACAAAATTTAACATGCTTTTAGGTCTTTATGATACATCATTCTTAACCACTTGGTATCAGCTGCTTTATTTCCCAAAGCACCGGCTCATTTTTATTCAAGTGAGCCACAATCCCAGCGTCTTCGTTGAATATTCGCAGCATATTTTTTCACCCCTTTAAGAAAAATTTCCCGATACCATCTCATAATCCAATTCGCTTAGGAGCTTCCGAACAAGTTTAGGGGCGGGAATATCTAATTGTAGATGGCCCCGCTGATACTTGAGGGGAATGCAGATTAAATAAGCACAGGCGCGCGAGGCAGGCCCAGGGAAAGGGTGTGGCGGAAGGAGGAGAAAGAGGGGGCAGGAGGAAGGAAGAAATCGTCAAAAACGGAAACTCCGTTCAGAGGTTGCAGGCTGAGAGGGTCTCCAGCCTTGAGGGTCCGTCGCCTTGAATTTCCAGAGCGCACGGCCCTCGTGCGAGCAAGGGCCTAGGAGCGGAATTCACAGCTCCGGTATGTGCACGGAGATTAGCGTCTGCAGTTCAAAAATAAAATGGACAAACGGATTTAGGAGAGTAATAATTTTTATTTGCAACTGTCGTTCTGCACGACCATTCCGGTTGCATTTTCTTTTACAGTTAAAATTCGTCACCGTGTACAATCCACTCCGGTTATAGTGAACGCTCGGTTATAGTGAACTTACGTCGCACGTCCCGTTTCAGAAATTCCATTTGATTTGGACATCATCAGATATAATGAACTTCTGATGTAATGAACCAAACATGTTATTTCCTAGAAGTTTACTTTAATCGGAATCGACTGTATATCCCTCTATAAATTCTTCGTAAACTGGACAACCAACTACATATATTACAAGAAGACAAACAACTGCATATATTTCATAAAACAATAGCATTATTCTTTCTTCAACCCGGGTAATACGATGTCGTTTACAAAACCTTAACGAAGTATACCTCTACGTAACTGAAGAGAAAATACCACGACCTAATCGAGTATACACCGCCTCTTGAGAACTTGTTTTCCTGAACATTTATACAGATGAACGCTTGTAGCAATGTGAGTCTAAACTCTTTGTTTTCTCACTTGCCACTAACTCAACGCGTTGATAAGAAGGAGAAATCTCGACCAGAAAATTGCCATCATATTAGGATTGAAGCCTTCAATAATTAGTTTTCTTTTCAATGATTTCGTACATTGGAATACTTTCATTTCCAAACGTTTACTTTTTTTTTGGAATAAATAAAGATAAAAATTTTTAAAATTAAATTTTGGTCTGTAGGTGCCGTAAGGTTTGCTCAGCATTGGTTATCTCTGTAATTGAATTGGCATACAATCATAATCACTGAGTTTGTTTATTATTTAATACTAAGTGTGTGTATGTAATACATGTTGGAGAAAGTATGCTTGTATTCACTCACTAATTTTTTTTCTTTTTCTTTTTCAGGTACATACATGTACATAATACAACCAGTCTTTCACGTTCGGATGCAGCACGGTGACTCCTTGAGGTAACACAAGTTTATGTCATTAGATCGCATTGGTTGCCTAGTAGCAATTGCGATTTGCACGGTGGGTGTGTGAATGTCGCTTCCGGGAAACGGAAGCCGGGATGCTGGAAGGATCTGGAGACGTCTACTTGCGATTTGCACGGTGGGTGTGGAATGTCGCTTCCGGGAAACGGAAACCGGAATGCTGGAAGGATCTGGAGACGTCCACTTGCGATTTCTACGGTGGGTATGTGAATGTCGCTTCCGGCAAACGGAAGCCGGGATGCTGGAAGGATCTTGAGACGTCCACGCGCGCACTTGTCGGACCCTCCGTCCCCACTCCGTCCTTCCCCCCCCCCACTGCCCACCAGCTTCGCCGTCGGCATCGGCTGGAATTCTAATTACGTAAATGGAGACGGTTTATTATAAAGTAAATGCGACGCCGCCGCCTCGGCCTCCGCCGTCTCCATCGGCGCGTGCAGTTGGACGCGTCAGAGAGCAGCAGAGGGCAAATGAGCCGCTCAGGTCGTCGGAAGGCGGAAACGGAAGCTCCGGACAGGCGAAGGACGGTGGGCGGCGACTCAGACAAGTTGGTGGCATACTTAGTGTCATCGAGTCAATTGACTGATTATTTTGTGTTCCCAGGAGCGTGAACTGCAACGGTCGTTAGTACCGTAAGTGCAGTATAAGATTTTATCACGGGAGGTGGCGGTGTTCTTCCCCTTCGGGATTGTGGGATCCTGCGCGTATCTACACGTCGGTTTGCGGGGTTTTCCTCATCCAGTTATCTTTCACCACTGGGGCACCACCGCAGTCGAGACACGCTCTATGCTCCTAACTGGACTTCACACGTACAGTAGTGTAGGTATGTAAGTGTGTGTAAGTAATGGCGGAGGATAGGACGAAGAAAAGTAAGAAAAGATCACGCGTGGTCCTTGGCCCGTTTCGTAGGATACTGCTCTGTCATTCACCTTGTATTGATAGAAACCACGACCAACTGCCGATCACAGCATCCAGCGGCTAGAATTATTTTCCATACAGCGGCTGGATTCGCCTAGCTATCTAGATAGAGTCGAAACTTCTGCAACCGACGGAGCTCGAACTCTTGGACCTTCCGTTGAACTGCCCATAAAGTCAAGCAATATTGAATATGAAGGGAATATAAAAATGTATGTGAGATCTTCGGCAAAAAGAATCGATTCTTCTTATGATTATGCACAATCAGGGATATTGATTTCTGTTAACACCATATTATGAACAGGATATTGTTGATTAATCTAACGACACGTTAGATTAATCCACGTTGAATAATCTAACGACAGTTCACGCTGACAAAATAAGGCAAAACAAGGAATGAAATTTGAAGGTTCGTAAAAATTTGCTTCATAAAATTGTTGATGGATTTGAGTTTTCTTTTTTGCGAGGAAATAATTAAATACCCGGACACAAAAATGAAGTTATTTAGCCTTAGTTAAAAATATTAATTTGCTCTAATTATAATTGAACAGTTATTACATCTTATTTATTAATAAATAGGCATAGATTTAAAACGCAATATTAAGTTAATGGTGCATAGTACATTACATCTAATTGGAAAGTCCTTTTACGTTTCCTAAAGAATATAGCCATGTTTTCTTAAGCAAATTACAAAAGTACCCCACGGCTTTAGCTCCACGTCAAAAGCAGTTGGCTTTGAGAGTGGGTGAGGCGGAGGATGCGTCGAACCCTGCGGCGCCATTGCACAGCCCGTGGAGCGCCGGTGGGGGGGGGCGTGGCCTTGGTAGGGGCCGGTGTCACAGCCTCGGCCCTCCACGGGAGAGGCGTGAGAGACGGCGTGGGCGCGGAGAGGAGGCAGCTGACGTGAAGGTTGCGTGACAGCAATGAAATAGTGATGGTATGGTCCCGAAAAGGTGACCCCAAATTTTAGCGTGTGGCTTAAAATTTATATTTATATTTAGATTTTATTATTAATTCTGCAATTAATTGCAGTTACTTGGTGCCAGATGCTTGGCGAGGTGACTTGATGGTTTATGCTATGGGAACGTTAATTTTTGAAAACCTAAATGCCTTCATTTGAATGCAACTTTAATAATGTATGCTGAACTAATCATTAAAATCGTACCTCTTATGTTCTACCTCGTAGAAAATTTCTCAATTATTCACTAGGACTAAAGAAATTAGGACACGACACTGAGGGAAATTAACGGAGATGTACGAGTAATGATGTAACAATAGCACAAAAAGTCTGGATGGATGTTATATCCAGGTGTTTGTTGCGTGAGTATAGCTAATAATAATATTAATATGGATAGTGACATCAATATGAATGGTGGTTCTGTGACCCACCCTGTGAGTACAGCGACTAGTGGATTAAGCGAGATGGCTTATCAAGCGCGAAGAAAGACAACTCGAAACGAGCGTCACACAAATGCGAAGGCCAAACGCATCTCAGCCAACGCAGGAAGAATAAATAAAAATTGAACTCAGTCGAACAGTGAAATTAGCTATGACGTTTATTGTAGAATATCTTAACGTCAGCCATTTTCTTACAGACAACGCTCAAGATTGGCTAGACAATTGCATGTTGGTATTTCAGCAGTTATATTTATGTGCCTTGTTTTTTATTTGGTTTAAAACCTATTTTTCGTACTCTGGGTGTCGAACGCAAAATAAATAAATATATTAATATTAATAATATAATATTTATTATTATTAAAAAATTATTAATATTAATAATATAATATTTATTATTATTATTATTATTATTATTATTATTATTTCCAAAGGTTGGTTTACCAGCGAGGTTAACCTAAGTTTTCCCATAAAATGACGTGAGTTTAATCAATAAAAATTGTATTAAAGCATTTCCATCATTCTTAAATCATCACGATCGGCATATCAAGTAGGAAAGATTTCATAAATGGTATTCCTAGCCACTTTACAAGAAACAACTGAAACTACGTCTTAACAGGAAATATCCTGGTGTCGGGCGAAACCCGTAGAGAGAGAACTGAGTTAGCCCCCGGCGTGGCAGCGTGAGGGCGACTACGAGGGCGACTACGCGGGCGACTACGCGGGCGACGTGGGCGGGGGCGGCGAGGGCGACGTGGGCGACTGCGCGGGTGGCGGGAGAAGAGGGGCGGCGGGGGCGGTGTAGGGCTGCCCCAGGCGCGGAGCCGGCAATATCGCGCTCTCCTGTCGTCGGGGAATGTTGATTACGACGTCACGACCGCCGCTCGGGCACCGCCCCCTCTCCTCCCCCTCCCCACCCGCCTCCAGCAGCGGAGTTAAATATGGCGCCGACATTGAACTTCATTATAAAATTACGACGCTACTAACCATGGTTGCATTAAAAGCCCTCCTTAGTCTTACTGCCTCGTAGTGTTGTTATAATTAAACAAACAGCGGCCGAGGAATGTGAAATGAGCACGGTGGCGCGGGCGAGGGCTTCAAAACTGTCGCGCGGTCCTTTCTCATTACGCCACCGGCCGCCCGCCGCCGCGCCCCGCTGCCGCCCGCTGCGAGGCGGCGAGGCGCGCGCTTGTTTGAAAATAAACCACCAGACGGCGCTGGCGACTTCGGGCGCGGCAAGGCGTATGGAAATGAGAGGCTTGTTTCTGTTTGTACTGGTGTTATGGAAGAGCGCCCCGCAAGTGGCCTCGCAATGCGAAGAATATGAGAATGTACTATGTTTCTAAACTCTGTGTTAACATTTAAGTGTCCCTCATCAAAATATATTTATTTTTTCATGTCCATGTTTTTAATCTTGCTTATTAACAACTTTGAATAAACGTATAAGTGTCTAAATGATGATACTTTATCTAAACAATTAGCTTCTCAATATATCGCTCAGGCATAATTTTGTTTCACCGGTAGCGGTAGCTCAGTGCATCAACTGATGTCACTGCAGCGCCTCTCACCCGGAGGTCCTAGGTTCGAGTCCTGACGGCGGCAGGATTTTCGACACTAGCTTTTCAGCTAGGTCGAATTCAGTCGCTGTCTGGAGGAGAATTCTAGCGGCCGGCTGCTCTGATCGGTAGTTTTCCGTGGTTTCTCTGATCAACACCAGGCGAATGCCGGAGCAGTACCCTACCAAACGGGCCACGGACCCGCGCGATCTTCCTTCTTTCTTGTTCTATCGTCTCCTCTTACACACACACTTACACTACCATGCACTACTCTTCCCATATTCCGGGAGACCGGTGGGGAGTTTATAGCTTGTCCCGGCTGAGGCTGTGGCCCGCGGGTGGAGAGTCCTGGTTAGGGAAACCCCACAAGCCGACGGTAGGCCGGCGCCGGATCTCACCATCCAGCGGGGGAAGATCACCACAATCTCGCGACAAAAATGATGCACTACACTTTCGGGACTAATGACCGAAGCTGTTGACGCGCCTGGAAACACGAAAAAAAATCAATCATAATTTTGTTTCCATATTCTGAATTCTTAATTTTTTTGGTGCGAATTAAAAACTGACTTCATGAAATGTTTATTTTATTTTTGTCCTTCCCAATGTCAATGTCTTGCTTACCCTAGGCGTTCCAGGTAAAACGCATCTAATGCCGTTCTTCGTCCCGTCAGTTACGACGCGCCCGCGGGGGATTACCCACGAAATAATTAGACGTGAAATATCGCGACAGGTAGGAGCGTAACTCTCCAGAGGGGGACAATATCAGAAGACGATGCGGATCTGCGCGACCCTCCAAGCCCGAGATTACGGCCCCTCGTACGCGAGTGGCTCGGTCCCCGCGCCACGCCCCCCTCCACTTCCAGCACGGTCGCTCTATACCCCGAGGATTTCTGTGTCGTACCGTCCTTCCTCTCCTCTCTCCCTCCTCTATTTCTCATAACCGCCACTTCTTTTTTCTTGTTCAAATACCTTCCTCTCCTCTTCTCTTGTTTCTTTCCCTTTATGGTTTCTCGCTACGCCTACCCCGCTTACCTAATCCACCAACCCTCCTGGCTTTGCTTGCTGACCCTTAACTAAAATAATATCGTGTTTCCTGCCCAATTTTGGGCCTTCACTTTTCATGGCCCTAAGTTGCTTTTAGTCGCAGATATCCGTTACTCCCATTCGTCCATCCACCATTGTTTTATTACCATAGAGATCAACGTAATCGCAATCTTCTTATCACATAATTACTTTTCAAGATCTCTACAACCACTCTAAAACTACATAACTACCTTGCACCTTTACCACCCTCCCCATCTTTCGTAACAATCACAGCACTATCGCTAAAACATCCACCTTGGACGCTCTCGTATCGTAACGCTGCGCCAACCCCAGGCGGTCTCATCTCTCAAAGCCTTGCCCTCCACACACCAGAACGTATCACTACTCACGGAGCGCCCTCGCGTGCTATCTCCGTGCCACCCCCCCCGCCCCTGCCCCCGCGCTCACTGCACTCCAGCGCCAGACCGCCAGGGGTCAAGGGCCGAGGCCCACGCTGCCGCATATTGGTATTCTCGGTTGTAATACGGGGACTCGGCGGACTAAGGCCGGCGTAATTGTGTTTCTAACACTGCGGGGCTGCTAAGATCATTTCGTGGGTGAGAAGGGGCGCGCCGCCCCGCCGCCTCCGATGCCCCGTTGCCTGAGGTACTTCGGTCGCTACGCTCTCAGCCCTTAATTTCCTGTCCCTTACCCGTGCCTTGCCCTGCCATGTCACTCCCTGCACTTTGCCCTGCCCCGTCCTTTCCTGTCCTGAGCTGCTCCAGCCCTCTCCGCCTTGCCTCGCCCATTCCGCGTCCAACCCTTCCCCCGATCCCCCTCCCGCCCCCCATTCCACCCGCACCCTTTCCCTGCCCCATCCGGCAGTGCCCCGTCCACCATCTCTGCCTCTCCAGGACCTGCGGAGCCCCGTATTCCGAGACTGCATCTCTTAACCCTTCTCCGCCCCTGCCGACCAACCCAGCCCGGAGCCGCTTCAGCCACGGCGCGCGCTGTCTTAGCCCGGACTAGCCCGCGGCCCTTCCGCCAATTAGGGTTGTTACGCAGTTGGGAGTAAACTTCGCGCCGCTCCCTCCCAAAAATGCAGGGGGGGTTGGAAGGAGTCAGTCGCCTTAGTAATAGTCCGGATTTCTTTTGTTGAGGCTTTGTATATCTTTCGGAATTCATTTCACATCTTTCTATCTGGGATTTGCCATGCCATTTTATCTCTATCGTTTCCATCTGAGAACAAATATTATATTGCTGATAATAAGATAATAATAAATAATAATCATAATGATAGTGACAACTACGGATTTTCAAAGAGTATTGTACTAGTAAGTGAACAAAAATGTGAGCGAAGATAAGTCTTATTCGTTTAAAGAAATTTATTAGAGAGCACACTCTCATTATATTTTTGAGAAAAGAATAAGTATAATTGGTCTTGAAACTCAACAAAAAAAGACGCATGCAAATACTGCATTGCAATCTCATTGAATGAATTATCTCGTTATTAAATTGTGCTATGGTTCGATCTTTCCACGAAGTTGTGTCTTCCTTCCACTCCTCGATCAGGTAACAAATATGGGCGGTCGAGCGGATTGGCTGTGCATTAACAACTCCCAAGTCCGCTCTGGGCTCTTCTTGCGCGCTCTGGTGTTTACTGCGGGAAGTCCACCCGCATCGGGCGCTCCACCGCCCGGCGCGGCGCAGCCTGCAAAGGTTAACTCCCGTGGCTCCGGGGCAGCAAAACAACACAGAGCCCTTGGCCGTCTCCCGCCCCCGCTCAGACCCCCCTCCTCCGCGCACTACTCTGCGCCCGCCCCCGCCAGAACCTGCAACGCGTTCGCTTCCTGGCACCCCGCAGGGATCAAAATGGCGTAGGTTGTCGTGGTTTCCGGAGGAGTGTCTGAGACGACCACCCGGATCCAGTGTGTCTCGTGGCGCCACTCACGTCGTTAGCTTGAAGGTGCAGGCCGTGAAAAGGCGAAGCTAAACCCCTAGTCGGGTTCGCCGGGCTACCCACCAGTTGGGTCTATGGCGCGTCGACCTTTGGGCAGAATTGGGCGAAGGATGCTTTTGGGAGTACTCCGGATCCGACTTATAAGTCCGGCGGGAAATTAGATACCACCCGTCAGCCGATACTGCTTACCCACGCCGATAGCTACCGGTAAGCAATGAGGAGACGGGATGGGGGCTCCGAGCCGCCTGGACTTAGTTCAGGTGGCCCCCATTTGGGCTCTCGGATTCGTCCTGGCAGTGGCCCGATACTCTGGGCAAAGAGGAGGGAACTTGTTCCCGGAGCATGTGAGTGGCGCATTGTTTTGACTCCGTACTATCCTAGAAAGCTAGAAGCTCTGAGCTGGCAGGGCGGCCCTTACCCAGACATTGTATGGGAGGTTACCGTGAGGGCAGACTGGGTTCCGACTGGATGCGAACATCTGCCCCTCGGCGTTTTGCGTGTCGGTGGGGTGAGGATAAGAGCCGCAAAGGCATAGGTGCCCACCCGCGAGGACTTGTTCCCTGATGAAGCAAAGACGGTGTGGTAGGCCACATGGGGTTTTATATGTACCCCCCAAGGCATTGAATTTCGTTTCGAATCGAAGCAGTCGAAGAATCCGGATTCGTCGTGTTCTCATGTACATTAAATTTGTGTCGTACAGGAAACGGGCATCTCATTGATAATTTAATTTTTTATTTATTTTCATAAAGGTTAATGTTCTTCCTTCTGTTCTATTTTTGTATTATTTCGTATTTTATTTTTGTCTTCCCTGTCTTTTGATGTTATCTTTCCTCGTTCTGCGCCTTTGTCACTGACTTTGAAGAGGTTCAAATATTCCCAATGTTCTTCTCAAGGTCTTTCCGTATTTTTTTCTCGTCTTTTTTCTTTTCAATTCCTCAATTTCCTTTATGTTTCTTTCCATTTTTCTTCCAGTAGATTTTCACATTTCTTCCTATCTATTATTTTCCCCTTCTGCTCTTTGGTGTCTCTGGCCTTCTCCTGCCCTCCCCTGCCCCCGGGGTGCTGCACCTTGTTCGCCGGTGCTTCCGCGTGGCGGCGCGGCGGTCGCCGTATCAATCAGGATGCGGCGCGGGCGCGCGCGTGTTTGCGCAGGGCAGGCGCAGCAGCAGGCGCGGGCGCGCGCGTGTTTGCGCAGGGCAGGCGCAGCAGGCACTGCCCGTCGCCCACCGCCCACCGCCCACCGCCCGCCTCTCGCCCTGCGCGGCACGGCTCGCTCCGCGCCGCCGCCGCCGCCGCCGCCGCCGCCGCCGCCGCCGCCGCCGCCGCCGCCGCCGCCGCCGTGCCTCCTGTTTGCCCTCCGCCGCGACTATAATTCCCTCGATACACAGCGCGCCCCGCCCCCATCAGAGCTGCCCTCGGCCGCGCCCAGCCCCCGCGCGGCGGCTGCGACGAGGCCGCGGCGACACCCACCGCCACAGCGCTGCGGAGGTGGATGGGCAGGAGCGCTTGTGAATGTGACAATCCGTGCGTGGGAGGAGGAAGACGCGTGAGGCAAACTTAGGTGCCACACGAACAGGATGGGAATTGACGGGTAGGGGGATTCCAGGAATCGAACCCCGTCCCCCCCAAAGTGTTTGATGTCGCCTGCTAAAAAAGTATTGATTTCTCTTAGTCATGGATACATTTAAATTACGTTGAGGATCTTGTTTACGTTTTTTGTATACACTCAATGTTCAAAATGGGAAACTAAAATAAAGAAAATTGTGGAAGAAAACACTCCTCTTCAGATTGTTGCGTATTTGCGTTGCGTTGTGTTTTTGCGAATTTAGTCTGTTCATTCATACTATGTTGCGTAAGCGAGTATGGTCTTCGTTGTGTTTATCACGTTTTCGATTCGACATTTACTTGTCTTTTCATTTACTTGTTTGTTAGTTCTGATGAAATTCGAGCTGTCAAAACCAACAAATGGAAATTTTATTTTATTGACAGTTTACTCTATTTTGTACATCTAAGTGTTGCTATTATCGTGCTTATTTGTACCAGACTGTAGTGATAGTATTGTAATTTTGTTTTTTTTATGACACATAAATTTTGTTATTTTATTTAAAATAATTTGAAAATATTATTAAAACATATAAATGGGTTTTGGTGTGTTTTTCAAGACCACTTGATTTTTAAAATCCAGGCGGGTTTTTCGATGCTGAGGAAAATTTATCAAACTCTGGGCTCTAGCGAGGTGTGTATGCAGCGCCGCTAGCGGAATTCGCCTGCAGCTGCTGCTGTGGCGTTTGCGTCCCTGCGCTCGACGGGTGTCGGCTCGCGTGCTCGCGTGACGAGCCCGTCGAACGCATCTAATGATTTGTTGCCGTTCCGTTATTGTAGGGGACGCTCACACGCTTTGTTTTATCGGATCCGATTGGATTGGATCGCTCCGTGCTCCACGGGACACAAGGCATGTGCGTGAAGCAATCCACTTTCTCCAATGTTAGTTAAAAGCGCTTTGTTTCTTTTTTTTTAATCTCGTCCTGAGTAAACGCAGATTTGCCATAAAGTATGATTCAGAAAAGTGAAAGTTAGTTAAATAATTCTTAAAAGGTACGAAATGTATCGTAACTGAAATATATGAATAACGAATGGCTGCATTGAATTCAGATCGTATCGAGTAAAATGCATTATGTTCATATGAAAAATTTTCAAATAGGGTGAATGTCTTCAAAAGACTAGTATCTGCGATTAGAAATCAGAAATATGTCTACATTATTTGGTGTATTTTATTATTTACCTTTCTAAAATAAACCTACTTTTCGTGAGACGTCTTAAGAAAACACTCTCCTGATTACATACCTGTCATTGTCTCGTACAATTATCCGCAAATTTGAATTTAATGATACAGCATTAAAAATTATCGTCTCTACTTAATTCATTCACATTTTATTACTCGAGATGAAAAGGCGTTATCATATTTTTCAGCACCGCACCCCACCAACCTCGAGGCACTTTGTTCCTCATTCTTCACCCACATTCTCGTTAACGTTCACGCAAATTTGTAACAGGTTCCGATGCTAAAGCGTGACACCTTCTCTTTTCCAAATGACGACGCAGCAGATGCATTCACGAGGTATCAACGCGTTGACGCGACAAAGGACGGCGCGATCCCTCATTGTGCCAGGCGAGGTGTACCGGCGGCGAGGGAGGCGGCGGAGTCGCTGCTGTGTCCTCTAGAGCCCGCGACGCGCCAGGCCGAGCTGCCGGGCGGTCGCTTCTAAAAAATGAAAGGCGACAGGCAATTCCTAAGCCATTCTCGCGGCTCCCGCACAATGAATGATCCCCTTAAACGAATCCCGGGACAAAAGTGCCGTTTCTCTTGAAAGGAAATCTATTTCGGACCGAAGCGAGCGCCGTCCCCGACTCCATTTCTCCGTGAAACGCAAGGCACGTCGGTGAGCGTGGGGCAGAGGAGAGGGAGGGCGGGGGGAGGGAGAGAATGGGAAATGTAGTCGCGGGAATCAAAGGCTAGAAGTAAACAAACAGGTGATGGGACGACACACGCATGTGGGGGTACGGAACGAAGCAGCGCGGTGCGGTGCGGCACACAGTGGGCTGATCAAGTGGCAAAAAAAACATGCGATTCGATTTTTCTGTGATTTACTAGCTAGTATTTTTTTAATTGGTTATTTAAGGTCGCATCAACATCTTAGGTCATTAGCGACCACTATTGCTGTTAACGGTATGGTAACTACGGGGATGAAACGATATGGTGATGATAAGGGGTTAAAGGACCAATACAAATACAACCATGCCCGAGGCGGGACTCGAAACCGCGACCCTTCGGTCCCTTCGGAGATCACTACGACACTACTGCCTTAGCGGTCTCGGCCACCGGGCCGACACTAGCTAGTATTGTATCAGGTAGAAAACATACGTTTGCAGCATGTATGTAATTAACACACCATGATATTAACGTAAAGAATATTTCATAAACAAGATCTGTTTATTCACTTCCTTTTATCTTGTGTCCGTGCACGCAATTATTATTTCGGGAAGAAAATCCTGTATAAAGTTAATCTGTATAGACTTTTCCATTTACACACACAATTTATCATTTTCAAATTACGTTGTTTATTAATTGCAAACAGCAAAAATTGATTGCCGTTTACGATTCGAAATTTTTGTAATTCATTTTTTTAAAGAATTATTATCTATAACATAGTTTTACTCTGTAAAATAACACTGTAGTTGAGAGTGCGGTACATTAATATTTTAGTATTGAAGCTTTCTTCCTGAAACTCGCTTAGCGTTCTGCATGACACGTTTTCCAGAGCGGCTACAGCACAGAAGTTACATCCCAGTTTTGGAGTACTTATAATCAGCAATCACCTAAGACTTGATGAATTGTCGAAAGTTAGTTATTTTAGTAAATTATTTTTATTGTAATCATCATTAGCGGTCACATCTTCTCAACTCCAAAACTGGTTGACACTGGACCACTTTGTTCTTGTTTCATCCATATCACGATTGTAGGATATCTGTAATGATGAAGCATTGAATACTTCATGCGTAGAAATCGAGTGCTCTTTCCTATTATATTGCTTAGATAGCTATGGTTCATAGAATTAATTTTGATTCAGATCTATGAATGCCCATCAAATCTTAAGGGCAATCAAACTAAGTGCGTTTACTAACACACGTAAATCGGAAGTAGGGTCTGTCACTAATCAATTTTGCAAGTTTTTATTATAATTACACAGGTACACGAAAAAAGCTGCCAGACCCGAAGACTTGACTCATGTTTCTCTATTTATGTCCTCGCACTGAATCCGAATCTGAAGTCAGAATTGTGCCTTCACCTTCCATTATTTTTAAATCGCGAAACACCACCATAAATTGTAGATTGACAATTTGAGGGTGTTATTTTGCGATTTAAAAAAAATGGAGAGTGATGGCACAATTCTGGCTTGAGATTCGGATTCAGAACGTCGACATCTATAGAGAAACATTGTCAAGTCTTTGGGTCTGACAACTTGATTTTGTGTGCCTGTGTTATTTGTAATTATTTTATTTATTTAATTCAGGGTTTCGTAACGCTGTCTTTCGACCCCTTTTGGGCCAACGTGTGGCGTTAGGTGGCGCGGCCCGGTGCAGCGCCGAGTCCCTGCGAGGCGCACAGGGTTGCGTGCGGGCGAACCGCAATGTCGTGACCTGCGGCGATATCTCACGGCGGCCTGATATCCGCGCCCGCCGCCCGCCCCTTCGCGATGCGACCGCCCCCGTCCCCACACCCCGCCCTCGGCCCCGCCCCCAGCCCCAATCTCTGTCCTCGCCACCGCTCACTTTCCCGACTCCGCACCCACTTTGGGCACCGGCTCCCGTCTCCACACCCCGCCCTCGACCCCGCCCCCAGCCCCAATCTCTGTCCTCGCCACCGCTCACTTTCCCGACTCCGCACCCACTTTGGGCACCGGCTCCCGTCCCACACCCCCCTCCCCCCCCCAACTCCCTCCCACCCGATCCACGCCCCCGACCCCACCTTCACCTTTCCATCGGCTCTACCGTTTCCGCCACTGACACTTTCCTTCTCCCCACCCACGTATCCTCCCCTCTCCCCCGCCCGTGCCTCATTCGGCGTCCCGATTTCCCTCTTCCGCACTCGTCCTCAATCTCACCCTCATCCACACCATCACCACTCCTGCCTTCACCAACCCCACCGCTACCTCTGTCGCCCCTCTCTCCACCCCGAGAGAGTGCAGGACCGGAGCACCGTACCCGCCCCTCCTGCCAGGCGCGCCCACCCCCTTCCCACTTCCCGCTCCGCGGCTGATTGTTTCTGCCGGCGCGGCGCGGGCCGCCGCTTCTGATTTGTTTGTAGGCGGAAGCGTCTGGCCCGCGATTAGGGAGGTTCTCACGGAAATTCGTCTTTTTTTGGCCTCCCAGTGGAGATGGGATTGTGATGTTGCTTGTGTTGGAAGAACCGTAAACGTTATATATCACTCTCTTCGATGTACATATTAATAGTAGACAGCACGAATATTATAAGTATGTTGATAAAAATCAAATTACTCAAATTCATTAGTAGAAATAAATCTAATGATTCTCATTAACTGTAATAATACTAGTGTAAAATTAGTTATGTAGGTTTTGACAAATTAGAAATGTAATTGGTATTTTTAATGAAAATTTTTTTTTATATTTACAGGATAAAAGATTTAAAATACGTTCTCTTCAGGGAAGTTTTTATTTGTTTTTATATCTTTTTTTTTTTTTGTAAAGTGATATAAAAGCTTTCACATCCTGTCTCTTTCTAATTGCTATCCACTCTTTTGCCCACGTCTCGTCGGAAACTCTCGCGACATTACAGCCATCATTTTGTGACATTGTTTGTGTTATTTTATTTTTTAAAGTAATCTTACATATTTTAATTATTTTATTTTTTAAGTTGTGTTATCATGTATCTGAAATAATGTTAAGTTGTTTAAAATTTCAGGAGTAGATACATATATACAGATTTATTTTTGAAGGATTTTTTTCTTTAAATTATTAAAGGTTTGAATTATGCATGCCATTAGTCTTATTAAGAATATTGAAATCAGTAACTCTGAAAAAATACGGAAATTTGTTCGTCATCTTTACAAAAGTAATTTTTATATGTCCTTCTGACTACGAATAAAATTTCTAGATTGATCGCATTAAACAAGTTCCAAAAACATATCATGGCCTCTAATTCTGTATGGAGCGTTTACTTCAGGTAGGTTGAACTGATTCATTATATTATCAACAAATTGCTTTCCACATGCCAACAGCTAAATTACTTCTTATTCAGGTTCCAGCACTTAAAAGGATTAACAAGAAACACGAGTGACGATAAAATGATCTTAAATTATAATATTTTGAGCAAAATGTGTTCGGAAAGGAAGATACAATTTAGGAAAATCGTTATCTCTGTAGATCCCTCGTGAGAACAGAAGATCTTGAGAGCTCTTCCTGACTAATGAGGCCAGAGAGTCGGTTCAACTCCGTTAGAATTGAGGGGGTGAGGACTCAAAATCTATGGAATGATCCTTCACAAAATAACGAATGGGTTGAAATAATCGCTTTTATTTTAATATTAAAACTTCAAAAAATAATTTAAAAACATTTATTGAGATTGAATATATTTTATCAAAACTATACATCTTCGTTCTAAATAAATGTGACCTAATGAGTTAGTACTATGTTTGCAACCAGAATGAAAATGTACTAAAAACACTGACACAGGTTGTATCCCTAAATACATGTACGACATAAAACATTAGTTTGTTCGTTATTTAAAAATAGTTACCCGAAGATAAATATAATAATCGTTACTTAAAATTGAATTATTTCACTCGATTAGCTTAATTAGTATTTGTGACACGATGCGAGTACTTGGATATGAACTTCGACACACAGGTACTTAACTAGTTATTTTCGCTTGGGTTCTATAAGTACTGAAGATTTTTAATTTTTAGCTAGAGAATGAATACTAATAAAAATAAATAATTAAATTAAGACCTACTAAAATTAAACCTACCTAGACTCGTTATTTTTTTACACTCGCCTCTCATTAACTCAGAGACCTGATCATTTATCTAGGAAATCAAAGTGAAGGAAATGTCTCCAGATATGCAATTACGCCTACCTCCACGTTGTATAATTGATAACGCGTTTCCGCTATCAGATTATCAGGTCCCTTACCTTCCCCCCACGCGAAGCCCTAAACCTCGCTTCGGCAGCAGGGTCCTCTTCGCGAACGCTATTTGTCGTTTCCTTTAATCATCGGTAACTCCCGCTCCCTTGAGAGCGGAGGGGAATTCCGCTCTGGCCGTCGCCCCACCCCAACTGCTCCTCCCCTCCCCCTGTCACCTTCTGCAGTCGTCTCCTGCGCAGACACTCTCTCTTCCATCATTGCTCGCTAGGCAGTGCCGAAGTTAGACATTTTTGGGCCCGGGGCAATGCTGAAACGCACCCTCTCCCCCAAAAAGTTAATGTTTTATCAAGGAACTAGTAGATATTTCATTTCAACAAATAAAAAAATACAACATTTAAGCTAGAAAACGGTTTTAGGAAATGTATGTTAAATAAAATTTTAAGTAAAACGATTTAGTAATTAAGTAATGCAATTTCTACGGTGAGCTTAAAACGCTAAAATGTTGATGTGTGTAGATAGTATTTAATAAAATAACTTTTAATACATGAAATAATAAATATGGATTTTATTAGAACCTATTTAATGTTAGTGTCGTTTTATTCATTTCATGGAGATTTGTAAATAATGACTACAATTAACTATTCCAGGTAAAAAAATAATTAAAAATTTTATGAAATATTAGTCTACTGAACCCGCGACTTATAAAATTGAGATAACGATTTTCTTTCTAGCTTCTTTCTATTCTTTTTCAATTTTTTAACTTATTTTTCCCATCATCAGGCACCTTCACTTGCGGGGCCCCGTGGGATCGCCCGGCCTGCCCATCCCTAGCGCCGACACTGTTGCTAAGCCAATAGCATGCGACAATCTGTTCCACGGTGACCAACGCGCTCGTTTTTATCAGGCTGGGTACCGACTCGCACTTCGCTCACTTCATGAAGGACGTCTGAGAGAGGGATATGTTTAAGATATTATCCCTGTCTTTTTATTTCTCCCGACTCTCATTCTCTATCCACTATAACCGTTGTCAGCATCTTGTTACCATACATTTTTGTCATCATTCATATTTCTGGTATGACATCGAAATAGATTAATGACTTCGAAATAGAAGAACATAATAAATAAGTAATTATTGCGTTTTTATTTTGTGGTGACATCAGAAATATTGTGGCACTCAGTGATAAATCTAATAAAGAAATAATTCAACGACAAACATTAATTATTTGTGGGGTTTGATTATTTCTTTATTTAGATTTATTTCTTAGGTATCATTATTTAAATTTCTATACTCTTGCTGCTTGCTATGTGTTATATACCTAAAGTCTTCCAATAACATTGATTGTATGGAATACCTCGATCTCTAGAGATAATTCGTCTTCCCTATAATTTGAACCTGTGAACAATGAGAACTGATTGGGTAGCGATTGGCGATACATTTTCAACTAATTATGTTTCCGTAGAAATACTATCTGTTTTCTTGCTTCTCTCAAAAATTGTTTAGAAACATATTGACAAATTTTCATAGAGCTGCGCGATTTGTTCGTAGTCGCAACATGCATTGCATTTAATAATGTTGAACGGACAAACATTTTTTGTCGGTACTGCGGTTCGTTGGTTTTGGAAGATGTTCTGCGTACAGACCGTAATGGTTGACGGCGACAGATCTTCGTCTGCTCGTGCCGTTATCGAGCGTCTGAAACCCTGTCCCACTATTGACACAACTCCTGTATAAATTTGACACGAGACGTCTGCCAGCGCTACCGAGATCTTCCGACAAATCCTCGCTGTTTGACATGGCGGCTGTGTTTCGCAGATAACGCCTGGCTTTCTGCAATGACGACCAGTGTAACATGTAATGCGCACATCTGGCTCTCCTTCATCACTTGGCCTCTCCGGTCCAACATTCGTTACCAAACCTCTCCCGTTCTCTCCCCCTCTAGAGCACTAATGCGGGGGTTGCGTGTGTGCTTTGGTGTGTGTGTGTGTGTGTGTAGGGGGTGACACTGCACCACCCACATTCCGCGAGACTCCGGCGTTCGACAGGAAGTTTCAATTAGGGACCGCAAACAAAATGCCCGCTCGCCGCCCGCGTCACACCGCACCACACAGCACCGCGTCGCGCCGGCTGGCAAACAGGGCGGGGCGCCCTCACTCGCCAGCACCAGAGGTATCACCCAGCCGCCAACGCGCCCTCTCCCGCCTCCACTCCCGTTACCTTCCCCCTCTTGGTTCCCTTCCCTCTCTCGGGAGGACTGTGAATGTATGACCCAAACTCGGGTAGGCGGAGTGGTGACGGATGCTACAATTGGGGAGTAGCATCCGACTATTGGTTGAGAGAGTAGATAAGTATGAAGATGGTTCGGAATGGGTCGAAGACTGCGCTAATCCAGGGATTTAGGTAGTGGCTGAGGTGGCTGAACATCAACTGAGTCACTGCAGTTCTCCTGACTTGTCACTAGCTTAATACTTAGGTCGAATTCAGCCGCTGACTGGAGAACTAGTGACCGGCTACTCTGTTCGGTAGTTTTCCGTGGTTTCCAAGCCTGATATCTGGCGAATATTGGAGCACTATCCTAACAAATGGGTCACCATGCGCACGTCATATTTACTTCTTCTTACTATCCTGTCCCTTTCCTTATATACACTTACACTCACATGAACTACACACCACTTAATGCCGGGAGAACAGTCGAGAGTTAGACCTTGTCCCAGCTTGGGCGGTGCTCCGCTGGTTGGAGACACCTGGTTGGGGAAAACCCTGCAATCCAAGAGTAGATCGACTCTGAATCTCGTCATTCAGAGAAGGAAGATCATTGCCACATACGCGTAAAAAATGCACTTTTCTTACAGGAATGACAATAGCACTTGTCGCGCCCGGAAACAATCAACGAACCCGCTCTCTTCCTTCTCTCCGCGCGAGGGTGATGTGTAAATGTATTACCTACTCTGGGGTAGATAGAGTGGTACCGGATGCTAGAATAAGGAGTACTGGGACTGGGGACAAGAGAGTAGGTAGGTGTGAAGAGAGTCGGGTCATGTCAGAAGACTGGGTGGGTCCAGGGATTGGGAGAGATGGCAGTGCAGTTCAGAGAGAAAGGAGAAGGAATCAAGGTGGGAATGAAAGATGGGGAATGGGAAGACAAGGTACTGTGGACCCAGGGCTTGGTCTTGGGTGAGGGCTTGGGTGAGGGCTTGGGTGAGGGCTTGAGCGAGGGCTTGGGCGAGGGCTTGAGCGAGGGCTTGAGAGAGAGCTGAGCGAGGGCTTGAGCGAGGGCTTGAGCGAGGGCTTGAGCGAGGGCTTGAGCGAGGGCTTGAGCGAGGGCTTGAGCGAGGGCTTGAGCGAGGGCTTGGGCTTGGGCATGGGCTTGGGGAGGGCTTGAGCGAAGTCTTGAGCGAGGGCTTGAGGGAGGGCTTGGGCTTGGGCTTGGGCTTGGGGGAAAAGGGGGGGAAAGGCAAGGTGGTGACGGAAATGCGGCAGGGCAAGAGTACGAGAGAGGGAGCGCGAGACAGGAGAAGTTAGGCGCAGAGCATACACGCGCGTGCCCGCCGCGCAGCGCCGCGCGGCGCCGGCGCGCTCCGGCTTTCTCGCGGAAGGTTTGGCGTTTTCGCCCCCCCTTGCTGCCTGTGTCTCGCAGCGGATCCTCTCTATAGCGGCAGCCGCCCCCGCGCCCGCGCTCGTGGCTCCCGCGGCTAACGCGTCACGCGCGAGTTCACCCTCCCGCGGTTTGCCTCGGCGCCGCGCCGCGCTGCTTGCACAGGAGCCGCGCGCTGCAGCCGCCTTATCTCCCGCTTGTCTTGGATTGCGGTCGGTCCCTGTGCTGATTCCCATGTCTGCGATCTTAGTGTTGAGGAATTACTCTAACAAGTAGGGTTACTAACCGTCCTCCATTTGAGAGGACAGTCCTTCATTGACGTCAGTTGTTCTTGCGTCCTCCTTTGTATTTTAAATGTCCTCCTTTTAGTACATTTTTAACATTTGTTGTTATTTATTATATCTCATGACTATCATCTACTACGTTGTATCCTTTATTGTTTGATTTAGAATAGAAAACATGAATATCCTTTTTCTGAATGCTGAAACAAGCACATGACACACGCATACATGATAGTGTCTCTGCCTAGCGACTAAAATAAAAGAGACGCTCAGACCTTTTCAATCTGCATTTTGTGAACGTATCTATTTGCTTGAATCGCAAATGTAGAGAAGCGCGAAATAGAACTGATGCTAATGTAAATCAAATATTTATAACAAGAAATGTTCCGATTTTTGCTTAATGATTGTCTTCCCTATTACATGAACATTGTTGGCGACCCTACTAAGAAGGTATAGTATAACGGTTAGCGTATCGGACAGTTGTACCCGAGTTTGCGGGTTCAAACCCGATCGAAGCCGTGGATTTTTAAGGGCGAAAAAATACTTCGTACGCCTTCCTTCGGAGGGGAAGTAAAGCCGGCTGTCCCATGTAGTAGATTTACTGCATGTAAAATATCCTCGGGCCTAAATGAAGCCTCTGAGCTGTGAGTTTCCGCCTGTTTCGTCGCACAAGATAATACCTCCTTTCTCAGCTAGGTGGTGAAAGGAGCGTAGCGAAATTTGCGTGGTTAGACGGAAGAGCGTGCCTGATGGCTCGAGTCTCGTCACGTAAAATACGGATTAACTAACTAACTAAGAAGGGACCACTTTGACTGGCCGGGGAAACAAATGAGCGTTATGCAGGACGATGACATTGCAAGAAATAGTGATGAAGCCGTTTACAAAAGAGCTCAATGTACACTGAAAAAATAAGTGTACGGACGTAACCTGCAGATATGTTGCTAGCCGTGGTCAAGGTGGTCTCTTGTTATAGTACTCTTTCCATCGGTGTCTGTTGGTAGTTTATCAGCTATGCTCGTAATGCTGTTTCCAAACTTCCTTTACTTTTTATTTCCTTATATTAAGCTGCTTTTGTTCCTATTTATATTGAGAATGTTGAAGATGTTGGGTTTAAACTTGTTTAATAATGTATAGTTTTTATGACGTATCTTCTTTTTCAAAAAAGGAAACCTTTGGTTTCACTTTATTTTGAAGTTTCTATAATTTTTTAACTTGTTGTTGGAGCTTCTGAATCGTCTAAAATAATAACTTATTAGTTTAATTGCTCTTTTTATGTTTATAAAAAATGTGTGTATGTATTTCACATTGAAACACCAGTTCAAATACTTTTCTGTCTCACATTGCAATTGAAGTACATAGCGAGAGTCTTTGGCGGCAACCGGTCTGCTCGAAATGGAAGTTGTGTTAGAGTCATTCATATGACATGGATAATTTCCTTGTTGAAGGCAATGACAACGCCGTTGTAATCTAGAATAAATAATCTGTGTCATTAATCATTAATTCATAATTGTGAAATAGAAATTGTTCCTAATTTCTGCATTTCCGTCATCAAGGTGAAGAAATGACTTCTTGCAGAATAATTTAGGCCTACTTGCAATAACGTATTTATAGCAAGTTGATTGTTTCTTTCGGATCTTTTCATTATTTCCCAATAAAAGTAATGAGAAAATTCTTTCAACGGAATAATTCGATTTTTGTCAAGAATATCCTCAACCTAAAAACCAATTTAATCTCATTTTAACCTGCAATTAGTATCAAATTGGTCATGCAGTCAAGTGAATTATTGCTACCCTTCCTTGGGAGATTTTGAACCGTTTGTAATAACTTCCGCCATTTATTCACCCCGATCTTTGTGTTACCGAAATTTCCGCCGTGGAGACGAGCTTTTCGTTCGTGAACACTCGCGACTCAAAAAAAGACTTCGACTGAAAACGAGGCAGGACAGACTCAGTCTCCGACACAGATAAAAAACTCAGCGAATCTGACGATTTCTGAAACCCGACTCTCTGCTCGTCAGCACCGCGGGAGCGACCTTCCTACTTTCGCACATCTGCGGCGGGCGCGGACCCGGCTATTACGTTCTTTTGAAACCGGGGCGGCTTCTATTCAGAACCGCGCCTGCCCCGGAGCCCCGGTAGAGAAAGACCCAACCGTATGGCGCGGCGAAGAAAAGCCAGTGGCCCCGGGTGCAGGTGATGCAGTGTGACCCGGCCTTCGGAGGTTAACACGCGTTTGGAAGGGAAATTGTAGGGTGCGGTGTAATATTCGGGAAAATATTAGGGTTTTCTTCCAGGCGTAGTAATGAGTAAATTGCTCTTTATATTGAATCGAATTCTGAGTCGTGTGTGAGTGTGATTGTGTTCTGGAGCCGATGCGAACATCAAACATTGTGTGATTTCACAATTTTTAGTAGCAAAACAATTAATTACATTCAAATTACATACTTCAAAGAAGTAATTTTATTTTGAGACAAAGGTAACCATTATTAATTTTCAAATACAACTCAAATAGTACTTTAACTTAACACATTTGTAGGATAACAAGTCAAATAATATTTTAGTAATAATAATTATTAATTCACATACTACCGGTAAAATTAATACATACAGAAATTGATATAAGTGTATTAATTCATTCTTACATTATTTTATTTTGCTACCAATTTACTTATAATCTAGAAGAGGTCTTGCTTGATAGTCTTTTAGCCTCAATTACTGCATCGGGAACTTTCTGGCGAGAAAACGCAATATGTGGAGTTAACCAGTAAGGAAATCCCTTACATTGTGAATTGTAAACTATACAGCATAATTTTCAGCACTGCAGCATAACGTAATAAAAACAGAGAACTTCTGCATAACTTTGTAATTATTAATATATGAAAATTAATACATAAAAACTTCAAAATAATTATATAAAAAGTTTACCTGCCTACTCTTTCTGTAATATAATCATTTAATTTACTGCTCAAAGGCCCTAACACTACAGCAGCGTTTTCCTTTCAAAATCCCCGCCCTGAATAAATCATGAAGATTCCGTTTGGGAATAAATCTGGAGGTCGGGTGTGCCAGCGCAGCGTGGCCGCCTTTTATTCCAAGGGACAGTTAGTCGCCTTTCGTGCGGGGCTGCATCTGCCTAATGGCGCGATTCAGCGCTTGACCACATGCCTCGAGGCGTTCCGCCCCGCCCCCGCCGCCCCGCCCATCGGGGCCGACGCCGCACAAAGCGAACCGCAGAGCCCCGCCCGTCAGCCGCGTTAAAAGACCGCCCGGCCGACAGCAGGTCTCCGCCGGGGGCGGCCATCGCAGCAGAGGACGGGCGGTGGTGGGGAGGGTGAGAGAAGGGCTGGAGTCTACGTACAGTCACTTGCCTCCATTACTTAGTCTATGGCATAGACTAAGGAGGCAGTTCTTTTCTGTAGGACTGTTCTAGAATGGTACAAAATAGGGCGAATAAAACCTGCCGAAAATGAAACTATTTGTGCAAAGAGTGAACGAGGTGTCGACGGCGAAAATCGTTTAACACCTTGGGCTTCTTGAAAGTAGGATTGCTTTCCTTTTTATTATCATAGGCTAAATACACGATAAGCGATACTAACAAGACATGTTAGTCATACTGTGGCTTTTAGCAGGACTAATTCAGAAGAAACTCACTTTTTCATGACAATGATTTGGTAATGATTAGACAGATTTTTCCAGATACATTTCAGATAAATTTTCAGGATTACCTGTGAGAGGTGAGTGTTTTGTAAATAATTGGAAATGAAAATTTGAAGCGTTAAGCAGAAAAAAAATTAGGGAAGAAAACCGGAAAGTTCTTTCTAAAGGCAAAAAGGTGAGAGAAATATTCTTAAAAATTCTGTCAGGTAAAATACACTGAAGACATGACTAATTTTTAATGACGTGATGTGTAATCGTACATGTTTGGTAAACATGATGTGACTAAGATGGTTACTAATAGTATCAAGAACGGAAAATGTACTAAAACACCACAGATGTCATAAAAGTATGCGAAAACTACAGATGTCATCGCGAACAATAGAAATGATGAGAAAAACAGGAAGCACCACTAACAAGTCAATGACATTGCGATGAGGTTGACGGAGATTAAAGTCACAGCACCCAAAGTTAGGAATTTCGATTATTAAAGCGAGTGGATTTGTGGAGAATAGGCCCAAACGCATCGGTTATACCGATTCGCTGATGATGATTAATGTAATCACGCTGCCAATGAAAAAGATTCTAAATAACAACGCATGTAATGAAAAAGATGTCATGGCGAGAAAAAGGAGTAAAGCAGAAAACAGCTCATACAGCCGGAGTCAACAAAATTGCAATGCAGAAGAATGAGGGGACTAGAAGTGGTATCACTCATCAGTAGGACTTCCCAGTATTCTTGAGAAATGGGTTCGTGAAGAATAAGCCTAAACACATCGGTTACACCAGTTCGCTGATGAAGACAATGAGATTATTAATCATGCTGAAAGCGAAAAATCTTAAAAAACAACATGTCATGAAAGAAGTTTCATTAGCAAAAAAATAGGAATAATTCCCAAAACAGGACAGCCCTAAACCCTAAACACATCGATTACACCAGTTCGCCGATGAAGATAATTAGATTATTAATCACGCTGAAAACGAAAAATCTAAAACAACTTGAAAGAAGTTTCACTTGCAAAAAATTGAAATAATGCGAAAAACAGGGCAGCTTCGGAGTCAACGACATTACGACATTCGAAAGAGAAATAGACTAGAAGTGGCATCACTCTTCGGTAGGACTTTGGAATATTCTTAAAACAAATGAGTTCGTGAAGAATAGGCCTAAATGCGGAGAGCGGATGGCAGGCCGATGGTAACAAAGACAAAGAGAAACAGCCAGCAGACGGCGCAATGGGCGAGGCGGTAGCTGTACATATGAAGCGGCGGCGGCGGGGGCCAGGCGCGTCGCGTCGAGGGAAGGCGCGCGCGAGTGGGAGGTTGACGGAGTCGTCATCTCGTAAAACAGATTTCGCGCTTGTCGCCGAGCCGCCTCGTTGGTTCTTGGGCGTCTTCGTTTCGGAGCGAACGTTTTCAATAGAGAGTTTGTGTGCGCCGTAGCGGGCAGCATTATCAATCTTTTGCGCATGCGCAGATGAACAAAGAAGCGACACTTAAACTGCGCATGAGCAGCAGATCGATAGTGCTTTAACGTTTCAGGGTGCACAAACTTTCTAATAACTGCGCCTGGGAGTTTGGAGCAATTTCTCTCACTGTATTACTACAACCTCCTATTAAATTTTAAATAACGTGTAGAACAGGAAGATTATTGATTTAAGGATATTAATTCCCAGTAATGTGTGTTTCACCGATTACCTTATTAGGGATGGATCTTGGTTTTATTATTTCAATTCTCAATTTCGACTGCTGGTAGATGGCACAAGAAAGTAGAACACTATATTAGGGATCAATCTACATTCTCTTCAAGGAAGTGGTTTCCTTCGTAGCTTAATCATGTTTGTTTACAAGTTAGGAAAATTCGCAGGAAACCACGATAAACATATATTTACAAACTTTCTTTTCCCTTTGGGTACATCTGTCATCATTTCTGAAGACAAGTTTAGTCATCGTATTGTGTTTTTTTTTTAAATAATTTCGTTTCATTTTTCTAACGGTTGTCATAACTTATTTTACGGGATTTATCATAGTATTATTTGCAATTTAATGACAAAAAATAATTATAGATCGTAAGCAGAAATGACTTAAATAAAGATCCGATTTCTGTGACGATTTAGATTGAGCACAATCGACCAGTGTATTGTATATTTAATTGCAGGACGAATATACATCAGATCCTCTTGTATGTATATCTCTTTTCAGATTTTCTAATAAGGGGGGCATAACAGAGCAGACATTAGACTATTTAATTCAGTTAATTCTGAACTTTGTTTTTCTTACATTGAGTATACGCTAACTTAAATGCTCTTTCAATGATCGATGTTGCTTTTACAGATCCTTAAAGGAACAAGTGATTTGATGCATTCGTTATTAAACATCATTATCAGTAAAAAAATTGTTTAAATAGGTAAAAAACCTATACTTTCGTTACCAATACTGTATATAATGTCTGTTCCAATAAAATTGTAAAATTTTTTTTTTTAATTATTTTTCAATATTATACAGCTAATTCCATTTAATTTTGTTACTTTACAATAATTAATAAATAATTTACAGCGTAATTTACTTTTAAGTAGTGACTTTATTATCATGCAATTAGCACAGAAGGGTGATCACTGTAAACAAGCGCGCTTAGCGCTCCGTTCCGCTTCTCGGGTGGCAGGGGCGGAGGGGTGTGGCGGGGGATGAGGGGGGGATGAGAGAGGGGTAACGGGAGTGGTGGGGGCGTCGGCGGGTCGCGAACGCGGACGCCCGCGTAGGCGCTTGTAAATTTCCCAATTAGAGCGCCCGCCGCTACTCGTGTTCGAGCTATTTCTTAGCCGCTGCTTTCGCTGGGGCGCGCGCCGGGGCCTCACACGCACCGCAATAAAACCTCGGGAAGACGTATTACGAGCCATAAAGCGGCAGACGCGGGTAACGCAGGGTTTTACCCGCAACAAAGTGACCTGTCAACACACGGCCGCGCGCCGCGGGCGGGGTGGCGTGGGCGGGCGGCGGGCGGGGGGAGCGATGGGCGGCAGGAGCGACGGGTGGCAGGCGACGGGGTGGCAGGCGGCGGGGTGGCAGGCGGCCGGGGTGGCAGGCGGCCGGGGTGGCAGGCGGCCGGGGTGGCAGGCAGTGGGGTGGCAGGGGCGGGGTGGCAGGCGGCGGGGTGGCAGGCGGCGGTGACGGCAGGCGGCGTGCGGCGGGAGTGATGGGCGGCGGCAGGCGGCGGGTGAGATGGGCAGCAGGAACGACAGGCAGCAGGCAGGAGGCGGCAGGCGGCAGGCGACGGTGGGCGGCGGGGGCGGCGGTGGGCGGCGGGGACGGCGGAGGCGGGTGGTGGTGTAGGCGGTGGTCGTTGCGGTTAACTCGCCTCCACCAAGATGGGCCGTCTGCGACGCGGAGGCGTTTACGCCTTACGTCGTATGAGTCGGGAAGTGGTACTCTATTAGATGATGTTTCACGGCGCAGTCGCCATTGTGAGGCTGGACATCTGGGTGAAAGGGAAGTATACCGCGTCGGGAATTATTACACTGCGTCAGGAAAGTCTGACTTTTACAAGGACGTGATGACAATAAATTTTACAGAAAAAAATCTTTCCGGACAATGTACTATTTACTTCCATTTTTGAGATGGCGGCAGGATATTCGACACTACCTTGTCAGCTAGATCGAATTCAGTTGTTATCTGGAGGAGAATTCTAGCAGCCGGTTGCTGTGATCGGTAGTTTTCCGTGGTGTAATCCGTGTTTCCGTGTTTGCTGTAATATGTTTCAGCAATTCTTCTTTCTTATTAATACTTTGCTTTGCCCCTGTGGTCTATTTTCATTGACAACCTCGCCTTTTTCATCCAGTATTAACCTTCTATCTCTTTCAGTTTTTCTAGGATTATAGCTTGTTTTCAGTATACATGCTTTCATTAACTAGTTTTTTATCTTTTTAATTGACTGTTATATTAAAGTTGTTACCGAAATTATTTATCGTGGCTTTTGCATGTATTTTAATAAAACGAGAGTCAGTTTGTAGAATAAAGAAAATTCAGTCTGGAGCGCCGAAAAATAGCTTGACAAATCCTAGATGTCTGATGTGGCACTTACTGTTGCTAAAAATAGAGAATCATGTTAAAAAGGCCTTTGTTCTTTTTCCACACGTGAGATCTTCGCTAAATTACTTAACGTTTTTAATTTGTGGAACGTTTTATTATTATGTAAAGGTATTTCATTAATTTTAGATTCCTGAATTTTCTTATAAAGTATCTCTTAAAGAATGTTATTACTTAAAATCAATGGAATTCGCATTCCTTAAATATCAATGTTATTAATTAATAAAAATATCTGATGAGCAGAAAACGCTCATTACACTTCAAGGATAAGGTGAGAGAAAGTAATGTAACTAGTAAATTCACTCTTGAAGTATCTTTTTAGAATCAAGCAATCGCAAAACATAGAAAGAAAATTCTAGAGGAAAGTCCAGAGTTCATAAAACATTTTTAGCTCTTCCTGCACGAGCCCTCAGCCAGACGTCTGTCGAATTTTCATCCGCTGACTGCTCGGTTGCGTGACCACCGCCATTAGAGCTTTGATTTGGAAGATCCCGCCAACGTTCCAGGTCACGTCTGAATCGACCACAACATGTGCATGAGATACACGAGATACGATGCTGTTGGCATATGGCGGATTCCCTGGCCAATATAGAATAATAACGATCACGGACTCACAGAAGAGAATTGAATATTTAAATTATTAGATTACGAAGTGGGCTATATCCAACTCCAGAAAAGAGGTAAAAATTCTTTAGAGAATCGAGAGCCAACAGAATCTGCCGATAGACAATAAAGCACTGCTGAATTGATGACTTTCCAAAGCGTTTGGCGAAAAGAAATAACGTAAATAATATTCGATAGATAACAAAATTTAAATATTGCTAAATCTCCGGCAAAATTAATGGCACTTTTATTTAATAGATACTATTAGAGGGTGAATTATGGTATTCTAGGAATATGGAAGAATTTTCTCAACATTATGAGTAGTTGAAATTAGGCATAAAGACTTCTTTAGATCCTTCTTTATACTGAAATATAAAACATACAATTTTTTCTCTCTTTTTTTGATTCTGCAACTCCTGTAACTTTTGTAGTTTTTCGAGTATCAGCTTTTTTTGTACGATATTTTCTCTATATTCGTTCTAAAAGTATAGAAAATATCTTGTGAAATAATGAATATATAGCGCATTTCTTTGATTACGTAAATCTGACAATAGAGATGTTTGAGTTGTGAGGTAACAA
This sequence comes from Teleogryllus oceanicus, assembly GCA_964035755.1. Classification (NCBI taxonomy): domain Eukaryota; kingdom Metazoa; phylum Arthropoda; class Insecta; order Orthoptera; family Gryllidae; genus Teleogryllus; species Teleogryllus oceanicus. The sequence continues at coordinate 110,040,113 of CAXIVR010000006.1, read as the reverse complement.
AGCCCTGTCTTTCCCCGCTCTTCTTATCTGTTCAATATCTCTCTCCTCTCGCTTTGCATCTCGCTCCTTATGTTCCCAGTTCCTTCTTGTTTCTTCTCGTACCTTTCACAACAGCGTTTCGTTCCGCTACGACTCGCCCCGAATCATCTTGTGGAGCGACATTTTTCTTATTCCCGATTCCCCATCGCGCTTTTTACGACCCACTCCGCTTTCACCATTCCCCGTTCGGCTTCGTTCTGTTCCATTCATCTACTCCTCGCCCCGTCTATTCCCGCTCCATCTCCTTCCGGTCCCACTCCTACATGCCCAAGTCCCCTGCTCCTCGCCCCCTCTCTGTTCCCCCCAGGCCCATCGATTCCCCCGCTCCATCCCGTACGGAATGAACCTGCTCGAGTCCAGTTTGTTCCTGCTCCTTCTCTTCCCCCCCACCCCCCCCAACTTACCCAAATCTTCGGTTGATTGATTGATTGATGGTTGTTTTCGGGCACATCAATTGCTACGGTCATTAGTCCTGTTAATGTAGTGAATGTTGTATCCCGAGAGGTGGTGTTGATCCTTCCCCGCTCGATGGTGAGAACCGGAGCACACCTGCACTTCAGCTTGCAGGAGATTTACGCCTCGTTATCTCCCCTCTGCGAGGCATCGCCTCAGTCAGGATAAGCTCTAAACACCTGGTCTCCTGACATGTGTGTCAATCTAGTGTGTGTTTGTATCTGTGTGTGTGTGTGTGTGAATGACTGAGGATATGACAAAAAAAAAGGAACGAACGATCGTGCGCGGTAATTGACACGTTTGTTATTGCACTGGTCCGACATTCGCCTGGTGTTGATAGAAGAAACCACGGAAACGAATTTATCAGAACAGCCAACCGTTAGACTTCTCTAGAGTGACTGAATTTGACCTACCTGTGTAGCGAATAACGAAAATTCGCCTCAGTTGGGACACGAACCCCAGGACCTCCGGATCAGAGTCGTCGTAGGGACAGCGACAATGCTGGCTAACCTTACAGGTACATGTGGTAGTGTAGTGAGTGTAAGTGTATGGGCGTGTACACGGCAGTCACAGTCGAGCCGATTTTGGTCGGCCGATGTCGGAGGAACAAAACCAACCGAAACAAATCTTTGTCCAACAGACGATGTTTTCGAACGCCGTCGGAATAGGTCATTCGAGTTCATTATGACCGTTTCCGATCACCAGCATTTGTTGGAAGGAATTCGGCACATTGAACGTCGTCCGACGGAAATTTCGTTCAAAGTAAGCTCTTCGGCCGACCTGGATGGCCGAGGTGGCTAAGAGCGAGTACCGACTCAGCGCTTCGGTCCGAAGGGTCGCGGGTTCGACTCCCGCCTTGGGCATGGTTGTTTGTCCCTTGTCTTTGTATGTATGTGTTGTCGCGGAGGGCCTCGCGTTCTGCTGACCCCAGATCAGAGGAGCCCGCAAGTGTGTTGGTGTCTAGTGTATGGTCGAATATGCGACCCATCGGGACGTAAAGGGTAACCGGCTGTCGGCTGGATAAAAACCCTAGAAAGAAGTAAGCTCTTCTGCGACCGCGCCGCTAGAATAGGACGAGGAAGAGGCTACACGCTGCCCGGGCCATCTTCGGCTGGGCGTTCGGCGGCCGTTCGGGGGCCGTTCGGCGGCCGGTCGTCTTTGGCCGGGCTGCGGCGGCGCCGCGCTCGTCGGCCGAGATTTGATGGACGGCGATCACCGCGTGACGACGCCCGTTAAAAAGGGCGTCTCCCCGCCCCCGCCCCCGCGCTCGCCTTAACGCCACACAGCTGTCGTCGGCTTTTACAGCGCCTTCCTCGCTGTCCCTCCCCTTCCCTTGCCATGTCCCATTGGCCGCTCTTCTCCTGACGATGCAAGGCAAGGCGCAGCTGATGGCGCTGGCAACTGGGGCGACGTGCGCCGTCAACAATAAATGGGGAAAGCGAAGATGATTTCACGGTACGACGATGCAGTGGCAGCAATACCTTCCTTCGAAAATGCATGAGACGAAACTTATGGTAATATATAGTGAAAATTGCTGGTAAAAATTATTTCTTAAATATATTGCTTCAAATATTTAATTCTGTTTGACTTCAAATTATTGTTTTTATTTGTTTTGGAGAGGAATGTATGATAAAGAAAGTTGGAGTCATCAGATGACCAACCGAGAGACTTCTGAAAAATCGTGTGAGGAAGAAATACCAGTAGACAGAATTACACGCTGAGAGGTGGCATACGATGTTGTTCGCCTACGAGAGATTTGAATATGTTCTTAATGTTAACAAGAACCAAAATGGATAAGTATTTTATGTTGGTGTCTGCTATAATAAAGTTATCTACTAGTGGCGAGAGCTGTGGTGAAAATAATGCAACTTTGTGGTAATGATAATTCTTTGCTAGGAGAGGTTTTGATACAGGGTTTTGATAGCGACGGTGACTATTTTTTGAGTGGTAATCTCATATGAAATATTGTTAATAACAATAGTAAAATGTAAAATTGATGTTGGAGAATGTTTATTTTGAAAGTGGTGTTAGCATGCGATGGAGCCGTGTCTTGCTGTAGCGGCAGTGCCGGGGCTAGGCAGGGGCAGAACGGGCGATCGCTCGGGCACCGCAAGTAAAGGGACCCGTTGATGGGACTCATGGGAACAAATTAGGGAGACATTGAAAAGGAAATTATAACTCGAGAAAATCGTTATCGTAACTTCATTAGTCGGTGTTCTGTAGACTGATATTTCATAAATTTTCAATTAATTCTTTACCTTAAAAACTGTTAATTATAGTTATTACTTATAAGACAAGACTCTATGAAATGAATCAAATGACGCTAACATTAAAACAGGTTCTACTGAAATTCATATTTATTATTTCATCTATTTAACAAGTGATTATATTAAGCACTAATAAACACAACAAAACTTTTAGCGTTTTAAGCTCACCTTGGAAAGTGTTTATTTTGTTCTTTAAAATAATTTCCAAAAACTTTTTTCTGGCTTAAACGTGTAATTTTGTTATTGGTTGAAATAAAATAACTCACAGAGTTTTTATTTATTCAACTTTTCACATTTTTAATTTTTTCGGTTGGGGGGGGGGGGCTACGTTCTTTCTGTTTTTGACCCCGGGCCCAAAATTGTCTAGCTCCGGCCCTGGCCGTGGCTGGCCGTGGGAAGCAGCGCCAGAGGCTGCGCGGCGCGCGCCGGTCGGGGGTCGCGGCGCCTCGCGGAAATACAGCCGTCTGATTTACGGGCGCGGCGCAACCGCCGCTCCGCGCGGCGCCCTCTTTGCCCAACTTTGGATCTTTGTGCGCAGCTCTTCCGCCACCGCCGCCGCTTCCCGCGACCAACGAATAAACACAGCGAGTTATGAAAGCGCGCCGCGGTACCGTATTCGGAGTCCTCTGCGACTGCAGCGTCTGCGTTGCTCTGCTCTGCGGCAAACGACGATCCCTTCCCCCTTCTGCCCAGTTGCCGCTACTACCACCATCGCCGCGCCTCCGCCACCGTCACAACTGCCGTCATTATCACCATCACCACAACCGCTGCCGCCGCCTCAGTCACCCCATCATCCCACCACTACCACCATTACATCACTACCACAACCATGGTTGCTGTGATGCATCACAACGTCCGCTTCCACTTCCACTTCCACTCTTCACCACTTCCACTTCACCACTTCCACTTCACCACTTCCACTTCGCCACTTCCACTTCACCACTTCCACTTCACCATCGTTATGACAATCCCCACCGACGGGACCATCGCTTCTGTCCGCCCCCTCTTACTATTCCCATCGTCTTCAGCGCCGCTACCGCTGCTTTCACAGCATTCCCACTCTCTCACTTTAGTACCTCCCCTCTCTCCATTAAGATTCAAGATTTTATCCTTACTTGTTTCTACTTGTGTGTTCTAGAATTTCTACTTGTTTCTACTTGTGTGTTCTAGAATTTCATACCAGGATATGTTTATTTTTACGGGAATATTTTCCATGTCTCCCAGAGAAGACATTGTTCACTGAAATGAAAAAGGTATGTCAGCGTTACTGGCGGAGAAGTTTTAAAAGTGCACAATTTTTGTGATCGTTGATGTACGTGGTATTAACAGAAATGATCGCAAATTTTCGCTTTGCAAGCATAAATATAAAGTGTTATGGGCACTAATGTGTTTTATGATCAATGAAGGTTAGTATATCATGCAGCAATCATATAAAGGGACTACATTAGTAGAGTTAGAAGCAAAAACGAGTAGAGGGATTGAGACAATGTTCTGTTCATGGAAGTAGAGGAAATTAAATCTAACAGAAGAAAACAAATTGCTAAAAATAATGTACAAATTAGCGTGTAGGAGAAGAATTATGGCACAGAACGATAAGTTAGATGAAACATTTGGGGATGAACAAATTGAAGAAGACAGTGATTAGGGGATAAAGAAGCAACATTTAATGTTTCTAAAAAAATGCAATGAATGCATAAATTAATTTTATGAATGATGAAACTGAGTGATACTTTTAAAATGCTTTGTGTAGATATTTTGCTCGGGAACTCCGATGTACTAGAACGAGAGGTCACCTAAAACGTTTGCTTTCTTGCAAAAGAGAAGAGAGCGGGGCAAAACATCAGCTTGAATAGCGCGCAAAGGTTCCAGCGCAGTTGATATAGAAAGTGAAACATGTATACGATGTACATTGCGCAGAACAATACATCAAAGAAACAGTTCTCACAAAGAGAATGTACCTCGTGTAATATGATACAGGTGCATTTAGGTTCTGAGAAGCATACAATGAAACGTTTTGCAAACTGGACAAGGTATTGAACGCATTTTTTAGTAATCTGAATAAATCTGTAAATGGAAGTCAAATACATTTATTCAATTAGTATAATAGAATTCTTGATAAATTAAATATTTACCGTCATATTTTCAATTGAATAAACTGTTTCAAAGGATGTTTTTTTCTGCTTTTATTCGGGAATGTGTATTCATTGCAAATGTCTTTGTCATGTTTCATTTGCGCGATGTAAAAACTGAGGTCAATGTGCAGATATTTCACAATTTCTCGTTGCAATTCGAATGAAAATGTTATGAAACGGAATACTGTTTTGTCAGAGAGAAGGAAAATCATGAAGTCGGTTAAAAAAATGCCTTTTCTGAATGAAAACGTGGTACAAGATAACATTCGATTAAATAACATTAACAAGATAACATTATAATAAATGTAACTTCATTATCTGTGCACGTCTTCTAGAATTCATTGGGAAATATAGTTATTCAAATTATCGTTTCCATGTTGTTGCGGCAGGAAGTATTATTCCTTGACGAAGGACATCATGCATAAGAGCCCAAAATGTATTGCTTATTTATCCTTCAAAATAGATTTTATTACATGAGAGCTTTTTTTAATTTTCAAAATTTATGTAGTATATGACTCAGTGTAGGGATCACAGAATTTTGAAAATGTGCTCAGAATTCACTTCTCCCCTTAGCACGTCAGACGCAGTTTCAACTGTTTTTTTTTGACGTAAAATAAATAAATTTTAAAAAATCCATTGACGTCTTTGTCGTATGTATGTCTTTCACTGAAGATATTGATGATATAAATGTGCTTTACATGAAATAAAACATAAGAAACAATTATCAATCTGGTCTTTGAAAATTTTTGATAACATTTCTATCAATCTCAATTCCCACCGAAGTTTTTAAAGCTCTTCTGCTTGAAAGTAAATTAAAATTGCCGCAAAAATTAATGATTAGTTATCAAAGTGGAAAATGTAAAGTAGGAATGCCAGCGTTTGGGCTACGTTTCTGTAAAGACACCTATTGACTTTGCCTCCTGTCAGAAAATGAAACCATGAACCTCTCGGGAAAACAAATTCATTCTTGATATTAAAGTAGAAATATAATATTTTCGTAAAGCTTTGAAGTGAATACATACAATATTTATTGCTTGTTAAACAAACTTGATTGATATACGTTTATATATATATATATATATATATATATATATATATATATATATATATATATATATATATATATATTTGAGATATACCAAAATTTTCCTCTCTCTCTACATTTATATCTACTAAAGATCTTAGAGTCCGGCATGCTGGGTCAATGGGTCACGATATATTATAATCCTTATTACCTCTATAATGGATTATAGGATCCGCCGACTATACAGCGCAGCTGGGAATCTGAAATAGAATGATTCTATTCCTAGTTCATTTCTGTTTGGATTGACTAAATGAAAAATCATTTTCTTTTCTAAAGAACAAAATTCAACAAAGTTTATTTTTGCCTTTTTAGCAAACAATTTAGAGAATTTACAATTTTTAGGCCTTTGATCAAGATATCTTTCAATTTACAGTTTATACCGCGGTTAACTTATCTTTTCTTCGATGATGTCCCTCGTAGACTTCTCAGTCGAAATATCTTGCGAGCTTGCCGTAGTCCAAAGTTCCAAGGAATCCTCTCCTGCCCCTATCCAAGCTGGTCTCCAACTATCAAAATTATCAGTCCCGATTACGTCCTATGACATAGTCCCGAACTCGATTACCACTCCCGACAAAGTTCCAATTTATACACCAATATTGCTTCCACATCAAAATATCTGCAATATCATTCACTGTCCTTAAAATTTCTACCACTCCCGACAAAGTTCCAATTGATACATCCTCGAAGACTTCGTATTAAACTACCTTCATTTTTTCCATAACATTTGACCGTCCTTCTCTCACCCAGCCAATCCATACGTTTGTTATATTTTGGTGTAGCTGACCGTCTAAACTTCTTCGCCCAATCCTAAATTTTCTACTTTCGGCATCCAGAACTGTTAATGCATTTACAAAAAACAAAAACTACATTGTTTATTCACGGTCGTTGCTAAGCTCTAGCTCTCGTGATATTTCGTAATGCATGTTCCACCATATTGTCTACAAATAAATGTTAATTTATTTTAATGTGACAAATGGGTATGTCACAATATATATAATTTAAAATGCTCAGCAGCCATTTCCGTAAAACTGTTATATAGATGTTAATGCTGTTAATGTTTTTAAAAGTTGTACATACGTTACAACTAATAAAAAACAAGTGTAGCTAAAGATGGCGAATGAGTTAACCCAAACCAAGAGAAAGTTTTTATTTTTTCACTTAATAAAGTAGTAGTACGAAATATTTTGAGCTATACGACTGACATCACAAACAACGTACTTCGCTTGCTTATAAACATTGACTAACGCCTCGGCAGTCAAACTTCAGTCGCGCTCGTTATTGGCTCTACATCAACTTAATGAGTGAGGTTAATAACGATTTCATAATCCTCATCGGTAGTAAGGCAACCAGACAGGAAAAACGCCACTATTAACGTCCAGCGACTCTTAACGAACTTTACAATCGGTCATCTGTAAATAACAATCCAAACAAATTGCTTGTGGTTAATGATGGCGTATGTGTACACTTATTCTTTGATATTTCTTGTTTACATGATTTTTGTCTTAAATAAACAGATGGAATTACCAAAAATAGGGAATAACGCACAGTAGATAACACAAATAACAGCCTCTCTTGATTTTTTTTTTGATTTTTTTCCTAGCCTAGAAACGTAAATAATTACACTCTCAGAAATGTCTGCATTACTTTTAATGTAAAGTACATGAAAGTAATTATCATGTACGTAAATTTAATTTAATGTACACGTACAGTAACTTTAATGCACATATACATTAAATGTAATGTACATGAACAATTGAATTTAATGCTTACATTAATTTTAATTTACGCATTAAATTTAATGTACATGTACATAAATCTCCCTTTAATGTACAAGGTACATTAAAATTCATGTACAGTCGTACATTAAATACACATTAAGTTTAACGTAATTTCTGACAGTGTAGTGTAACAAAGACTAGGCGACTCTAGAGAGAACGGTGGCATTGGTTGGAATCATTTAAATCTCCTCTCCTCCCCTGAACAGAATTCGAATTCATTTTCAACGGGCCGCGACATCAGCCAGATCGATTGGGGAATATCGATTTTGAAAAAATCGGCTGAACAGTTTTTTTCGCTAGCGTTGTTCACAAACGAACAAGCAGATGTTTTACCGTCAATTGATTTTTCAGTATCAAGGACCTCCAAAAATGGATTCTGGCTACACCACGAGTTATAGGATCTTTTTTCTAAATTTAGAAAATGGAATTATCCACATTTTCGTTACCAGTGCCCTGTAATAAAAGTTTTCTGCCGAAAATTCGTAATTTTTTCGCGCATCATTACATAACTTCCTCTCTATTGCGATAGCGGTAGCGAAAAAGTAAAATGGTGAATGACGCACAGCAGATTACACAAATAACAGCCTCCATTAATTTGTTTTGGCCTAAGGACGTAAATAACTAATGTAACAAAGACTAGGCGACTCTAGAGAGAACGGGTTCCCCTGGCATTGGTTGGAAGCGTCGGAATCTCCCCTCCACCCCTGAACAAGTTCGATTCGGCGTCCGCCGCGAACAGCACCGTGGTGGCGCCCTCATGCGGGAAACGAACGGCGCCGCGGGTGTCGCGATCGCCGTCGCTTGTCTCAGCGGGAAAGGGGTGGGAGGGGGACGCCGGAAGACAGACGACGCGCGACACGGCGCCGCGACGCCTCGCCCACTCGCTCGCTCGCGCCCGCAGCGCGCGGGCTGGCAAAGACGAAGTATAATTGATCGACTCCCAGGCGCCGGCGTGAGTGGACCGAGGTGGCTCGCACAGGGCCGAAACGTTCCGAAAGGTGGACGGGCAAAGAAACTGGGCGATAAAATAACCCAGAGGACATTGATTGGAATTCTGTGTTAACACTGTAGTCGGAAAGATAGTTCTTGGAGGAGATAAATGGAACTGAAGTGTGTGGGGTAAACACAACGATTGTCGCCATTTTATCGCAAGTTGTACACGGGGATATTTTATGTATAATTTTTTTTATCAATGATTTTATAAGCCGACCTGGATGGCCGAGGTTGCAAAGAGCGAGTACCTACTCAGCGCTTCGGTCGGAAGGGTCGCGGGTTCGAGTTCCGTCTTGGACATGGTTGTTTGTCCCTTGACTTTGTTGTGTTGTCGGGGAGGGCCTCGCGTTCTGCTGACTCCAGATCAGAGGAGCCCGCAAGTGTATTGGTCTAGTGTATGGTCAAATACAAGTACGCATCCCATCGGGACGAAAAGGGTAACAGACTGTTGGATGGATAAAAGCCCTAGAAAAGAAAGATTTTATAAAACGTACATTGTATAAAATCTAGTTTCCACACGGTAAACTTCAGAATATTGTTTAAAAAACATAAAATAGAACATATCATATTTTCATCAGGTAAATTTGCCGAAACAATCTTCAGCATTCGCCAATGCCGACCAGAACATCTGATAAGAGAATGGCGAAACTGAAGTGTTAGCAAATTGGAACATATTTTCTTCCGGATGTACGTTAGGTTAGTTTTCTCGAAAGACAATAGACTATACAAGCATCGAAGGGACGACAGTGGTTGGTTGTGAGTGGGCGGTGTAAGAGCGCTACCAGATGAGTGTCAGAACTAATCTCACTTGCCTATTGTCAACAAGCCTTTGTATTATAATCGTGGAAATGCAAGACGAGAGGCCGGAATAATAATGTTAGAGCACACTATTTTCTCAGAGCGCGGGCCAAACAATTTTATGAAAAAGTTGCAGGGGTACAACACCCTAGTTTTTTAAAATATTTTGTGCAAATTTAATACGCTTCGTTTTGTAAAAAAATCTGACATTGTTCATTAACTATCGGTCTCCAACATTTGTTATTTATATATAATTTATTATATTAAATGCAAATATTTGGAAAATGAAGAAAAGGGAGGTGAATTTGAAAACTGAATGGAATTATTAGAAGACACATACTACAAAGAAATGAAGATTAATGCAGTGATAGTCGTAAATCCAGGAATCACCTGCTTCGGGAACAGGAATGATGAGATTACTGATAGATTTTTGAGTCTGCCATCAAATATTTGTGCATCACAACTTCGTAGGATCAAGGCACAACAGTGTCAAATTTTTGACATCAAATGGGTTCAACGATTCCACAGACGGATTCCAGAGAACGGTTGTTGCGATCTGTCGTTTTGTTTTCATGGTTTTCTTCTTTCAATTCCAATATAATGCCAGCTCAATACCTTGTCCGAAAGTCCTGTGTCTCTGATCCCGTATGGTCTATTCTCTAATATTTTAGAATGACAGAGATGTCTGAGGTCGTTAATGACGTATTAGTGTAAATTTGACATGGAGATCCTTGTGTTTGAGTGGTGGATTTGGTTCAACAGGTTACAACATGCACTACACTAACGATACTAATTATTTACGAAGTTAATACACACAGAATCAATTCCCCTCTTAATCTCACAATTGCACCTCCATGTATTGAAAAACGCTCGTATTCCTCGGCAGAATCGGGGGTCTTGGGCCCACTGCGCGGGGCAAGCGAAGAAGCCGCGAAGGGGGCGGGGCGGGGGGGGCGGGGCGGGGAGCGCCGGCAGGGGAGTGCGCCGGCTAAGTGGCCCGCCAATCTCAGGGGAGTCGCGGCCCGTATTTCAGCGCGGCCGCCGCGCGGGGAGCTGCGGGCGGCGCCGGGTGGAGCGGAGCGGTGAGGGGCGGGGGGGTGGCGACGGCGGAGGGGTAGCAAGTGGCTGTAAAGCTGGAGCGGACCATGAAGCCGGGACTCGGGTGAGAGGCCGTCCGCTGGGTGCAATCGTTGGCTGGTGTCGGGGTGGGTGGGTATTGAAAACACTGATGGGGGGTGTTTTAGCGAAAGTGCTGTGGTGATGTTGGAGATGTTTTGCCGGTGATGCCAGTAAGAATTTTCGTGAGAAGTGTTGGTGATGATGTACCGATTATGATTAAATGGTGGCTCAAGATAATTTTGAAAGCATTTTTACGAGACATTCTGAAAGTTGCATGGAAGTCGGTGATACTATTTAGAAGTGTGAAGGCTGCGATTGAATTGCTTACACAAATTCCAGAAGTTCAAAAAATTTTCCGGTGCGTAAGACGAAATAGAATTGCTCGAATGTTGGTGAAATTAATAGATAAAATTTGAAAGCTTGTTGTGAGTAAACAGCAGAAGTATCGACTGGGAAATTCGTATCAGTAATACGAGGTTTGGGCAGCCACAACAGATACGTATATGTCCCAGAGAAACGGAAAGATACGACTAAATGTGTGAATATATATGGCTACTCCACCCGTGAGTTTCCGCTGATCCACTCATGATACTCCATTTGTCACTACGCGACCTGTGTACATATCGATAAGTTCGAAACAACTAGTGAAATTACTTACGAGAAGAGGAAGAAAAATGTGAAAAAAAAATAACTTGAAGTAGAGAACTGATTAGTAGTTAGGGCGCATGTGATAGTAATTTCAGCGAATAAAATGAGTTAACCCTCCATTGTCCCTGGAATCGCAGACATTCATCTATTCCTCACACGCGTAACGTATCGAGCTGCGGCGTTTCCCGCTCAAAGTGCAGGAGGAGTAAAACACGAGGGCGGGCGCCGAAGGACGCAGAGGGAGGCGGCGGGCGGGACAACGCGGGCGGCGCGCGGGCGGAGCACGGGCGACGCCGGAGCCGGCGGCGGCGGCGGTTTCGGACGAATGGGTGCTGTCGGCGGCGCCGTCCGCTAGGTGCGCTGCTGACGGCCGCGCCGATAAGAGGCGACCCTCTTCTGTTTTACGGCGGCTCAGCGATAACCCTCCTCCCTGGCGTTCATCCGAAGCTCCATCGGAGCCGGCGGGCGGGAGAGCGGCGGACGGTGAAGGAGTGCAGGGCTGCGGTGGGGAGTGTCGGAAAGGGCGATGCCGGAAGAATCGACGGAGCACACAGTGGAAAGGCGAATCCGAACACAGTGGGTGTGACAGTGAGTGAGGAAGTGGGTGAGAGGGTCATGGCACTATTGGGATGTAGGGGTAAATTGGTGAATTTGGCTATTTGGAATGAACAATGGGCAAAGTGCATTTGACGACTGTGAGGTAGTGTGCGATGGATATCTAATCAATCGAGTTGGATGCCGGTGAGTACAGCGGTGCGAAAAAGAACATTAAATAAAGGTGTCAGGAAAAGTAGCACACAAGGGATACTGAATTTTGTGATACGGTGGTTAGCGTTGAGAGATGTTTGCATTGATCAGGTGAATTAGAAAGTTGCTGGGTGAGGAAACCGATGTGAAGTGGAATTCGGAGAAGATTACGGTGAGACAGATCAGCAAGAGGCAGACCAAATAAAACATTGCATAGTGGAGTGGAACACAACTGAATGTAAGGAGACCGCATGTGACTCGGTTTTGAGGGAAGACGAGGAAAGCTGGTTGGGGAAAATGGGACTCAAACGGCGAGTGAGGAGGACGAGCGGAGCCTGTGGGGGAGGCCGTGGCGTGCCCTGAAGTGGCCGTGCTTTATTTGGACCCGCGGCGCGTGGTGGGGCGGCGCCCCATGGCGGCGATCTGCCCTGGAGATGGACGCCTCTTTGATTCCAAGGCCTCTCCCGACCGATGCGCCCTCGGGCGGCCCAAACGCCGCACTCCTCGGCCCTTTACTCTTTGCCTCTCCTCTTGTGCAACTTCTATCGCTTTCTATCCGCTTTCCGTCGGTACTCTTTTACTCTTTCGTTCCGTGCGGACGGTGGCGGATTTTCGACACTAGCTTTTCAGCTAGGTGGAATTCAGTCGCTGTCTGGATGGGAATTCTAGCGGCTCGCTGCTCTGATCGGTAGTTTTCCGTGGTTTCTCTGACGAACGCCGGAGCAGTACCCTAACAAATGGGCCACGGAGCGCGCGATCTTTCCTCATCTTCCTTATCCTATCCACCCTCCTTACACACACTCTTACACTAACATGCACTACACTACCACACATGCCGGGAGACCAATGCGAGTTTAGAGCTAGTTCTGGCTGGGGTGGTGTCCAGCTGCTGGGAGATATCTGGTTGAGGATAATTCCCGCAAACCGACCTGTAAGGCCGACGGAGCTTACCGTCCAGTGGCGAGGAACACTCATGCAGGAACAATTCCGGGATAAGCATTCACTACACTAACGTATAGCACTTGACCATAGCAGCTGACGTGGCAAAAAACATTAATCACAATCATTGCTCACCAAATATATGTATTTTATTTTCCCGTCTTAACTCTGGCCTGTTGTTTTGTTCCCCCCGCTACTAAATGTATTTTCCACCTCTCGCGTGTCCTCTTCTCCCACATTTGTCCTCTTCCAGCCGCCTGTTCTATTTTACAATCTTTTATAATGTTCTCCCACTCCTTTCACAATCCTCCTCTTGTATTTTTACTTCTCAATTTCTTTCGTCATGTTATCTTGACCCTACTTTCTCATACCCTCTCTCTCTCTCTCTGTCGTCTGTCTCTCTCTGTCTCTCTGTCTGTCTCTCTGTCTTTCTCTGTCTGTCTCTGTCTGTCTCTGTCTGTCTCTGTCTGTCTCTGTCTGTCTGTGTCTGTCTCTGTCTGTCTCTGTCTGTCTCTCTCTCTTTCCTATCTTGCCTCCTTCGTAAGCACTTTCCTTTTCTCGTTATTCGGCCCTTCCTCTTCTCGTTAAGTGTCTGCTGGCTGCGCTCTCGAGGCCGCTGCTGCAGGGCGCCTGGCCGGTTCTTCAGCGCCGCCGATCCTCCATCAGAAAACCTACCCAGGCGCTGCCTTTTCTCTTACGGTTGTTTTTACTCGCAACTGCGAATTTGAGAATACGAGCAATCAATTTCGAATGGGTTTCTTGCTTTTTACTATAGCGAGAAAGTTAAGTATATTTTGGATTTTCAGCAGAAAAATTCGTATTTCAGGGCTCTGGTAACAAAAAAAGGGGATAAATCCAGTTGCCAAATTTAGAAAAAAAATCATCTATCACGTGGTCTAGTAAGAATTCAGGTTTTTGCGGGGCCATGATATCGAGAAATTGAATGACAGCAAAACGTCCGTCTGGCCGTCTCTCTGTGAACTACGCTTGCAGCTAAACCGTTCAGCCGATTTTATCCAAAAATGATATTCCCTTATCGATCTGGCTGATGTCGCGGTCCCTTGAAATTGAAACCGATATTTTAATTTTGAGGGTATTTTACATTAAGCCCCTGGGTCATTTTCCAAATTGAAAAAATTTGCTCCATCATTTTTTATTAAATTTTGTTGTTGGATAATGTGAAGGACTTTTAAGAGAATGGTGGAGGACGCATATTCGTTGAAAATCCTAATTTTTGGAAAATTGCGAAAGTTCAAATTTTTTTTGAGACTTCCTACAACTAAAATATTAAAGATAAAGATTTTTTCCCTTAAATCTATTCCTTAAAGATATATTCTGAAATAAGGTTGTGTACAAATTTTCGAAAATTGAGTACTTTTTAATTTTTCGTGCTAATACGGTCGAGAAAGAACGTGCTTTTAGCTCCACTAGTGTGGGTTGGGTTTCGGTTTTGCATTAAGTGATAGCATATTTTGAGCCTTCAGGAAAGTAACGGACTGTGTAAAATCTTACTTGTGAAAGTGGCGAATACGGATGTTTTCATTCAATAACGGAAAGTGTAATTAAAACTTATTTTGAGGCAGGCAATAATTTTGTGCTAAGGTAATCATTATTTGAAAGACGCTAATTAGTAATTTCCTTACTGGAATATTTTTTACAGTGAGCTTCCCAAAGAAAACATCGTTCAATACTGTTATATAAATAAACCCCTCCAATTCATGAGGGACGATGGAAAATGCGGTTGATGCGGTTGAAGGTGGACGAAGGAGAGTTGAAAACGAGCAGTTGAAGATTCAAGGTGGACGAAGGAGAGTTGGAAACGAGCGGTAGAAGATTCATGGTGGACGAAGGAGAGTTGGAAACGAGCGGTAGAAGATTCATGCTGGACGAAGGAGAGTTGGGAAACGAGCGGTAGAAGATTCACGGTGGACGATGGGGTGGGAAAGAAGTGGCGGAAGATTCAAGGTGGACGATAGGGGGTAGGAAACAAGTGGCCGAAGGAACATGGTTGATGATGGGAAATAAGTATTGGATGATAGAAGGTGGACGATGGCAAGTGGAAAACGAGCGGTGGAAAATTTAATGTCCCCTATTGACTGACAGTTAGTGATTCCGGACGCGTCAACTAACGAGGACATTAGTCCCGCAAGTGTAGCGCATGCTTTTTAATTGGGAGGTGGCTGTGATCTTCTCCCATTGGATGGCGGGATCTGGCGCCCACCTACCGTCGACTAGTGAGGTTTTCCTCAACCAGGTATCTCCCACCTACAGAGCACCACCCCAGCCAGAACAAGTTCTAAGTCCTCGACCGGTCTCCCAGCATGTGCGGTAATGTAGTGCACGTGTGTGTGTGTGTGTGTTTGTGTAGGGTGAGGATAGGACAAGTACCTAGGATCTCCCGGTCAGAGGTCAATGCACCCGAACGGAGATAGGAAACGAATGGTGTATGATTGGAGGTGAAGAATGGGAATGGGACACGGCACGGTGGAAGATTAATGGGGGAAATGAGCAGTGTATCCTAGAAGGTGGACGATTGGAAGTGGGAAAGGAAGAGGTGACGTTGAGAGATGGTAAATGAACGATGTAAGACTGAAAGTGGACGATAGATGGGAAAAGAACGGTAATCTGAAACCGGCTGAGGCAATTGTGACAAACAACAACCGGAGGTCGACAATGGAATGTGGACAGCGCATTCGCGTTGTGGCGGCTGAGGAATTTGTGCCGATGTTATTTGAACTTGATTAAACGTGAACTCGCAGTCAGCATGGTCGCCGTGGCAGGCAGCATTCTCCTACGGCGGCCTGCTCAGTGACCGCTATTCTATTTCACCACTGATACAACAAGAGTCGCAAACCCTGTGGCCGCGAAACTATGCCCCAGGTGCCACGCTGCGTCAAATGAGCAAAGTTCTGAGGCGTAATTGAAGGGCCCAGTAGAATAAGGGGTTATCCCACACTGACATAGTTTTGAGATAATGGTGGGGAGGGGGGGTTTCCGTGTTTCATATAACTCAATACATTTTTAAACTTTTAAGCACAGTACACTTGCATATAAATCCATATTGGATTTAAATAACATACTACACTAAACGATTAATATTTCAATTTTTTGTATTATGCTAATAACTCAGTTTCACAAAAAATGTGGAATAGCCTCTTTTTCTACCGAGCCCTTCAAATCGTGTTTGTTGTTTTCGTCACTGAAACTATGTACAAATTTCAGTTTTGTATTCAGAATTTATTGTTTCAATTTGGCTTATCATTTGCTTCCGAATGGGATTTTGTTTGATTTTATTCGAATCCCTTTGAAGTTGTAGAGGAGATGCTGTACAATACCCCAATACCCCACTATCATCTTTTCTGAATAAAAATCCATCAGTTCATGAATGGTAAATGAATGTCATAAACAAGGCTCGGATTCTGATGACCTAAAAAATCTTTGAAAATGACGTATAAAGTGATTGAAAATAAGAGGAAAATTACCTATACAATAAGGGGAAAGTGACCCATTTTTTAAAAAAATATTCAAAAATTAGGATGAAAATATTATTTATTCAATGAATTTTATAATTTTACATAAAATTCCTTTATATCAAATTATATTTAATGTAAAGTCTTTTATTTAGGAGGATATGAAATTCTTACCTCCGATCTTCCAAGCGTCAGTTTTGAAAGGTTCAGGAAGACACTGAAAATCGGGCAATTTTGAGAGTCCACTGCAGCAGTGAATTTTATCATGAACTGATGATAAAAACTTTCTTTTGGTGTGTCAATGTAAATTCATGAAAACACGAAAAGGAAACAAAATTCTTAAAAATGACGTAAAGGAAACGAAAATGAAAAAGACCTAAAAATTGAACATGGTAAGAAAATTACAAAAATGGCTTTATAACTACACATTTTCATAATCTATAAGTCGTGATAAACATTCATTTGTATGTTAGTTATGTCTACAATGCATCAATGAATAGACATGTGATCAGAATCCGAGCCCTGATCATAAATACCTCTCCCATACCCTTCTTTATTTTAAAATGTCCTCAAGGCGTTTTCAACCACCATTCTAATTTCCACGTATTGTCATCACTCTTCCATTCGTAACGACAAATGTCAACCTCTTCCTGTGTGACTCATTGAAACGCTGTCAAATTCATGAGCCTCTCCCGCGTCCGCCTGTCTCCTGGCGCGGGGATCACATCGCGCCTCACCTCCTTCATCTCGAGACGTATCCGCCTCCGGCTGCAGACGTCTTCCGCAGCCGCAGCTGACGGCCGCTTCACTGCCCGTCGCGCTCATCTCAGCCTCCTCTGGCGTCATCCCCTGCTTACGACGGCCCCGCCCACCCGCCGCCCCCGCATCCGCCCGTGCGTTCCCACACTATCAACTGATGTCTCTGCAGTGCCTCTGACCGGAAGGTTGTAGCTTTGAGTCCCGAAGGTGGCAGGGTTTTTGACTCTAGCTAGATACCTGGGTCAAGGTCTGTCGCTGGAGAAGTGCTAAGGGCTTCAACTAATCTCACTGCAGTGCCTCTGACCGGGAGGTTCTAGGTTCGTGTCCGACGGTGACAGGAGTTTAGACACTAGCTAGATAGCTGGGTCGAATTCAGTCGCTGTCGAGAAGAGAATTCTAGCGGTCTGTCTGCACTGGTTGGTAGCTTTCGGTGGTTTCTCCAATCAATACCAGGCGAATGCTGGAGCAGTACCTTAACAAACGGGCCACGAACTGTCTTCTTTGTTCTATCCTATTCCCTTACGTACACACATTTACATGTAGTACTCTAGCATACATGCCAGGAGATGGTCGGGAGCTTAGAGTTTGTCCGTGCTGGCCTGTAGCCGACAGGCAGGTCAGCACCGGATCTCACCACTGGGCAAGGAAAAGGAAAGAAAAATCGCCCGCTGTCCGTGGTGCGTTTGCTTTTCTGGTGTTGATGTAATTCTTGCTTGTGTCTGCTGCTCTTAATTCATCATTTCTCCCGATGGTTTTTAAATTGTTTTTATTAAATAATTTCATTTCGTGCATTCGTTTATTGCTTTCATTTTCATTATTTTAGTAAGATGTAGACCTGGTGTAGAACATTTCTCTTTCATTTCTTATTTATTGCTTCTTGTGAAACTTTTTTTACCGGATCACTTTTGTTTATTAACACAATTGTCCAACTTCAGTATATCAGTGTTTCGTCTTTGCTTAATACAAGCCCTTAATTTCAGCCTGTCATTTCATTATTCCACATAGACTTCGTTTGTTTCTCCATCTGCGGTCACCAGCGCCAACTAACTAGCTGTTATGCGTGCTCGTCCATTCAGCATCAGCGTCCTCGCTCTGATCTTACTCCTACGCCTCCCTCAGGCCCTTCCCACCCACCCACACCGCCCCGGCTGCAGCCCTATTCACCGCCACCACTCTTCCCCTCCCCAGGGCACACCCTGACCATTTCTTCATTCGGTTGAGTTCCGTTTACGCTTTCGTTTCCGTTCCTGCTCCGCGACTCAGTCTCAAATTTCGTGTCCATCTCATCCACAACACAGTCCTCTCTCTCTCACAACACAGTCCTCTCTCTCTCACCTTTACTATCACTACCATTGTGTCTACTTCACCCCTTTTACACCCCTCCGCGTCCCTCCTCGCCACCACCTGCAACACTCGTGCCCCAACCCACGCTATCTCAACTCCCCAACCTCCGTCCCACCCTCACTATCACCCTCCCACCCTTCACTCAATTCACCCTGCCCATTCCTTAATCCCACCCTTCCACCATCTCATCTCCGCTTTCCTCCCATCCCCTGTCCCACCCCGAACCCCTTAGAGATCCCCGACTCCATCGTCTACGTCATCTCCGACACTGAATCCACATCTCTATCCCCATCACCATCACCATCCTCATCCCTGTCTCCGTTGCTGTTGCGTCCACCTCCACCGGTCTGTTGTTTCTGTATTACGCGCTGACGGGCCGTGCGTCACGAAAATTGACCATAAATTCGGGCGCGAGCGCGCTGCCTGGCGCCTCCCCCACGCGAGGCCCTGGACGCTGGGCGCCGCGCCGCGCCACGCCCCGCCACGCCACGCCACGCCACGCCACGCCACGCCACGCCACGCCCGCCCCGCCCCGCCCGCCCGCCCCGCCCGCCCGCCCCGCCCCGCCCCGCCACGCCACGCCACCCACCCCACCCCACGCCACGCCACGCCACGCCACGCCACGCCACGCCACGCCACGCCTCGCCTCGCCTCGCCTCGCCTCGCCTCGCCTCGCCACGCCACGCCACTCCACGCCACGCCACGCCACGCCACGCCACGCCACGCCACGCCACGCCACGCCACGCCACGCCACGCCACGCCACGCCACGCCACGCCACGCCACGCCACGCCACGCGAGGAGGCCAGGCCAGGCACCGCGGAGGACGCTCTCGGCGTGGGGGGGGGGAGGAGGTACTGAGGCCGTCTGTGGTTGCGAATGAAACGATTATGGCATTCAGGAGTGAAGGAAAAACTGAAATGCGCGAAGAAATGGGTGAAATTGCTGAGAAAGAAATAAAGGAGAGAGGAATGAAGGGATTAGTTCTAAGTAGCACATTTCCATTTCCGTTTGCTTTCTAGTTATATCAACACAATCCTTAGACGCTTCTCTAAGTGTTTAAAAATTGCGTTGAAAGAATTATTAAATTTACGAGGAAGTTATTGGAAAGGCCAGGAGAGATGATCAACCGAATGGAGACGAAAATATTTCAAATGAAAGAAAAAGGGATGCAGGGAGAATAAGAGCGTGGTTTTGACACTTGCGAAGGTCCTGAGGTGTTCTAAATAAGTCACCAGACTCATGAAAAGTAACAAATATAGCATTATGAATCAGAGTGAGAGAGTCATAAGGTGTCAAAGGTGTATAAACTATCACTTTTCTATTATATACAGAACGAAAAGTTCAATTCGAAAAAGCATTCTTTTAAAAATGTTGGATCTAAATTTAAAAAAAGTTGTGAAAAACGGTAAAAAAAGGGTTTAAATTTTTACGAGTAAACAATAGTTTTAAAAAGATACTAATATTGACACCTTGAATTTGACATTTGCGTTTATAGCATGCTAACAAAAGAAATGATGATTGGTATCAATTTACCTTTGCATACAACGATACATCTTTGCCAGACTATAAACATGCTGTTCAAGGGTTATGCCGTAGGTCGTGGCTGCTTTTTGTTTCGGCTAGTTGGGCGTAACTACTGGGACATGGGCCTAGCATTAACAGTTGAGTGTTGAAATTTAACGTGGGCAGTTGGGAGCGGCTTGTTGGTTCAGACAGTTGGGCATGGGGAAACGGGGCATGAAGGGCTGAGCATGGGCAGCTGGGCCGGAATTTCCGGGTTAAAAAACGTTCCATATTTAATCTACGAGCGCGTGTGCCCCGCTGGGGGGGGGGGGCAGAGGATGCGATGGCACGCCGGCGGTTTCCGGCCGCGGTGTAGCCACGCGGGTATTCGGACGGGGCAGGGAAGGGGTGGAGCGGGGAAAGGCAGGTACCCGGGCAAACGGAATCGTGAGTGACAGAGAGGTGGTGTTGGTGAGAGTGTGAGGTGGTGACGCTTGTGTGCGAGCGGAACTGGTGAAGCAAAGGGGTGGGGGTTGGGGAGAGTTGTGGCGAGGCGTGTGGGACTCGCTGTCGTTGAGAAGGGTTAGGCGAAGAGAATGGGCGATGCGGGAAGAGAGCTGGGAAATGGGGGAAGGGAGGGGGAGGCGGGAGCGAGCGGGTGAGGCGGAGCGAGCGGGTGGAGCGAGCGTGAGGCGGGGAGCAGCGGGTGAGGTCGGGAGCGAGCGGGTGAGGCGGGTAGAGAGCGAAATATGTGGCGAGGAAGCGGGTGGGGCGGGGAGGGATTGGGTGAAGCGGGGAGGGATTGGGGGGACGGGGAGAAAGCGAATGAGACAGGAGTGGCGTGAGTGAATGAGGCGGCAAGGGAGCGGGCGAGGCGGAGCGTGCAGGGCTGATGGGGCTGTACGTGGATGGCGGGCAGAGGGGGCGTGGCCGGGGGCGGTGATGGATTCCGAGTCCGCCTCTGCAAATGCACTCTCGCCCCGCATTGCCCCCGGCTGTTGGACAACGTGCTCTGCGGAAAAATATACTTTTGATATATAGCCATGTGCGCTGTTTGGTGGCATTGGTTTTGCGGGCTGCTCTGACCACTGTGTTTTCTGTCTGACGCGTGGAAACCTATGTCTGCATTGCGTTGTTTTGCTGCTGTGTTTTGATGTGGGATAGAGATGGCTCGGTTTTTAATACTTCCTTTCTTTTTTCAGGTGAGTGTCCCATGCAACAGTTCTCGCTTTTGCTGGCTTCATCTCATAAAGTAAGGTTCGACCAATTGCTATTTAATAGGCATTTCTGAGCTTTGTGAAAAGATGTAAAGTGATTGCTGATTTATTAGATTGTTTAAATGTATTTCAATAGTAAACGTGGAATTTAACAACAAATTAATGATTTCCGATATTGTGTTGATAGAAGATATTTATGTATGAATTTGCTCATTTCATATTAATTTATTTATTGATATTTTCAGAATTACAATGAATATTTCGCTACTACATTTCTCTTGTAAACTACCGGAATGATCATTGCACGAACAATACTTTTATTTTGCGTACCCTAACTGACTGATCTAGAATGTGAATCATGCAATCGTATTACTGGTGTACGTCAGTTAACTGTTGAACGTCTGATGAATGGATGCCACAGACCTTTCTTAATTTTATATTCTAGTAAAGGGAGAATCTAAAACTTTTTGAATTGGGAGACATAGTATGTGAATTGACTATGAAGTTTTAGGGGTATGAGGGTACGATTCGCTGTTTAAAATTGATACTTGCCCCAGTGCTTCTTACTGCATATATCATCTAATTTATTATTGCTTAAAATTAATTGATAATTTTGAACAATTATTCTGTATATTATTTGATATTCA
The DNA here is from genome assembly GCA_964035755.1 of Teleogryllus oceanicus. NCBI lineage: Eukaryota > Metazoa > Arthropoda > Insecta > Orthoptera > Gryllidae > Teleogryllus > Teleogryllus oceanicus. Next base: position 110,018,175 of record CAXIVR010000006.1, on the reverse strand, counting down.
GTGGTTATGTGTAAGGTCTGCGGGTCATTACAAAGCTTACTCTAAATTGGGTACCCAATCCACTCCAAAATATCTTTCCATCAAAGTCGCAGAAAGGAGATTGTGTAGTACTTCAAGAAGAGAAAAATCCGTGATGGTAGAATCACCCACAGTAGGCAAATGACATTTATCTCATCGAAACTCTTTAAGACGTTCAAACATGTGCTATGATACAATGAACAAAGATACATTCAGTCTGTAAATCAATTTGCTCACAACTTATCTCAATATTTTTCTTTTGTTTTACTATTTACTACACATTTCTACAATAATAGGCCAAACCTTTACTAACAAATCTGCTGATTTGTCCATAAAGTGAGATACACTGGGATTTATAGTAGGGAAGAAACATGTTCCTAATTTACTTCAAGTACTGATCACATTCATCTTCACGAGTAACGAACAGTCCTCAATACAATTCCCAACGGAATCTCGATTCCGCATGAGTTTCCTGGTATCCACCTGTCTCTCCCGTCGCAGCGGAATCCCAGGGAGTGCCCCACTGTGCTCAGTGCGCGGCCAAGAGAGCCCTTATCTCGACGGACACTAACTGATCGCACGGCCGCTTCTCCAAACAGCCGCCTCGCGTAATCCATCAGAGCCACTTGCGGCGTGGAGGGGCGGGGGTGGGACGGCGGAGGCAAAGTGGAAGAGAGGAGCGGGCCCGGATGAAGACGCGACGGCGGAGGCGGTGGCGTTGCTAGGCCGATTAGCTGTCACCTAGCGACGGACGCCCCCGCAAACGCTCCCCAGCGTATTCCGGCTCGAGGGGCCGTATGCGGGTAATAAGAGGGTTAAGTGCCCGCCTGCCCGAGAGCAGCGGCGGTTGATTTTCGATGCGTCAGCCTGACGGCTTCTCGCGAGATTGACCGGTCGCTCGCGTGGGCTACTGGAGGAGGTTCGGTTGGCTTCCATTTGTTTGTGCGGTCGATAAGTTCTTGTGGCGAATTTCGCTCATTGATTCGATTGTACGATAGGCTGCGCTGTTGAATTGTGCGTGCTCGCTCGTTTAAGAGTTACATGACACCAATGCGCTTTGACTCAGCTTTTAATTTTACTATTTTATAAATGAATGTGTTAAGTGACTGACTGAGAAAATGTTCATTATCCTCCGCGTCCAGGGAGGGTCTTTGGCAACCCCCTACTCACAGTCCATACGCCCCTTACCTGTTTTCCGCCCACTTTTCGCAAGCCCTCCGTCCCCCCCACACAAACACCGTCCCGCCCGCCCTCTGTCTCACCTGTCCTCCCTCCCGCCCCCCTTCCGACCCGCTCGCCTTACGTCCCGCCCACCCTCTGTCCTTCCCGTCCTCCGTCCCGCTCGCTCTCTGTCCTGGCCGCCTTCCGTTCCACCCGCCCTCCACCACCCCGTCCTCCGCCCCGTTTACCCTCCGCCCAGTTCGCGTTCCACCCGTTCGTCCTCCGCCCCGTTCTCCCTCCATCCCGTTCACCCTCCGTCCTCGTTCCCCCTCCGTCCCGTTCGCTTTCCGCCCTCCGACCCGTTCGTCCTTCGCCCCGTTCGCGCTCCCCCCCGTTCGTCCTCCCCGTTCGCCCTCCGCCCTGTTCCCCTCCGCCCCGTTCGCTTTCCGCCCTCCGCCCGTCCGTCCTCCGCCCCGTTCGCCCTCCGCCCTGTTCGCGCCGTCCCGTTCGTCCTCCGCCCCGTTCTCCCTCCATCCCGTTCACCCTCCGTCTCGTTCACCCTCCGTCCCGTTCGCTTTCCGCCCTCCGCCCTGTTCGCCCTCCACCCAACTCGCCCTCCGCCCCATTCGCCCTCCGCCTCACTTTGCCCTCCGCTCCACTCGCCCTCCGCCCCGCCTATCCTCTGCCCGCCCTCCGCGTGTTTATTTGGGCGCAGCGAACCCGGTCACGTCCGCGGCGGCCGCTCAAAGGGCGGGATAACGCAATCTGGGGAAACTTGTTTTGCGTTCGCCCGCGGCGCCGCGCTCCGCCCTTGGGCGGTCTCTCGGGGCGGCGGCGGTTGCGGCGGCGGCACACACGCCCAGACGGGGCGGCGGCGGGCGGCAAGGAAGCGCGTGTGACGTGAACGGCTGAGGTAGCTGGGGCGGCGTTTGACACTTTCGGAGGGATGAGCAAATTTAGGGCCGGACTCTAGATGTAACTGAAATCGTGGTAGATCGGTAGATCGTGTATTAATGCAACTATTTGACGTCTGAAATAAACAGTGCGGCGGATCTCAGGCGCCTGTGATTGTAAATGGAAAAAGCCATTAATGGAAAATGCGTAATACGGATCTAAATATCGTATTAACATTTAGGAACATAGGTTCGAAATATTTTAAAATATTTAGTATTTTTTACCATAAGTAGCGACGGGCAGGAAAATGCAAGACATAGCAGAAACGTTTCTCTTGGATACCTTGGTAAATTTTGCGGGAGGGATCTGTACACATGGCTGACGTAGAGGAGGTAGACGCTCAGAAATGTAGACTTTTTAGCTTTTTAATAGGCAGGTGGGGCACAAAAATATTTCATTCACATTTCGTATAAGAAAGCACACAAGCAACAAAGAAACCAATTGCTATCGTATCCAAAACAAATTTCTGTGCGTTTACGATAACTAGCTCGCTTTGAGCAACCCAATGTCTTCTGAACAGTGATATTATGCGAAGATGGCGCTAGTGCGCTCGGGACTTCTTCTGTCCCTCTCGCGCTGTAAAGGTCGTTGAGTGTTCAGATATATCGGGCGATCATGCTTTGTTGCTTTAATTGGATATTAACTAGAGTAGATAATGCGATAATTTCAAGACAAAGAGGAAAACGCATAAAAACAGGAAGGAAAAAGAATAAAAAGATAAAAATAGCTGAAAGATGGAAAGGATTATCTGATGAAACATTTTAAAAAATTGTTGATTGTAGAATCCAAGTAAAAGAACGTCGGCACAGTACGTAGATATTGATTAACAGCAGTGAGAAAGTTTGATATTAAATACTACAAGAATAAGGAAAATCTAAAGATTGAATTATCAATCAAGAGAAATAAGGAGATAAGGCTAGGGGAGAAGTTCCCCAAACCGGAGGAAGGAACAATCGAGTGCACGGGTGGCGGAAAGAACTAAGACGTGAGGACAGGCCGACTCTACATCAGCCATGGGCAGTGGGCGGGCACGCACGGGTCTCCCGACCTGCCCCTCGTTGCCGTACACACAGCTGCGACCAGCCCTCCCCTCTCCCCCCCCCCGCCACCCCGATACTTGCCCGGGGAATATAGATTGCGTTCATTTTTTTTCCCTCTTCCGGGGTCGCGATTTCCCCTCCCGCCACCCGGCGCCGCCCGCGCCGCCAGCGCCTTTCTCTTTGCCGCGCACGCCTCACTGGTCACGAGGGGCCGCGCCCCCGCCCCCCAGGGGGCACCGCCGATACGCGCTGATTGAAATTTGCCCGCTGGGCGCGCTGCCGCGGTGGCGCTTTCGTGCGCGTGCCGCCGGTTGCATTTGCAGTCACCACCCTCACCCCGCCCACACGGGTCCGGGAAGACGTTAGAGAGTTTGTGCACCCTCGTACGTTAAAGCACTATCGATCTTCTGCGCATGCGCACTTCAAGTTTCGCATCACTAGTACATCTGTGCATGCGTAGAAGATCCGCTATGGCATGCACAAACACTCTGTGGGATGATAAGAATGATTGATAGATTTATGTTTCCAGGCACGACGACTGCTCTGGTCAGTAGTCTTCTGTACTATTGGTTAGGTAATGGTATTACTCATTCACGATACTCCCACCTAGGCGCCGGCCAACACATCGCCCTTACGGAGTTTGCCCCTTTCAGGTACTCCCACTGGCAGGCTCCACCCCAGCCAGGATAAGCCCCTCAGCTGTTCATCCGACATGTGTGGTAGTGTAGAGCATGTTAGTGCGTGTATAAAGGTGAGGATAGGAAGAGGAGGGAAAGATCTCTCGCAATACGTATCCCGTTTGTTAGGGTTCTGACCGGGAGAGGTGGCTCAGGGCATCAACTGATGTCACTGTAGTCCCTCTGGGCGAGAGTGCTAACTTCGAATTTCGACGGCGGCAGAATTTTCCACACTGGCCTGTCAGCTAGGTCGAATTCAGTAGATGGCTGGAGGAAACCTCAGAGACCGGCTGCTCTGATCGGTAGTTTTCCTTGGTTTCTCTGACCAACACCAGGCGAATGCCGGAGCAATACCCTAACAAATGCGCAACGGACCGCGCGTGATTTTTCCTACCTGATACTTGTTCTATCCTTACCCCTTACACACAGCACTAACATGCACTTCACTACTACACATGCCGGGAGACCGGTCGGGAGCTTAGAGCTTGTCGTGGCTGGGGCGGTGCCCCGCTGATGGGAGATACGTTGTTGAGGAAAACCCCACTAGCCGACGGTCGTTCGGCACCGGATCTTGGAATACGGTATCATTTCCCGTGCAAAACACGCACTACACGCACGAGACCAATGAACATTGTAGTTGACGCGCTCAATATTACTAACAATCAATCAATCATGTTAGTGACTGCATTTACCTGATTTTAATTTGAGCAATCACGGAAAACTACCGATCAGATCAGCCTGCCGCTAGTGTTGCCCTCCAGGCAGCGGCTGAATTGCCCAACCTGTACAGCTAGTGTTGAACATTCGCAATCGTTGGAACTCGAACCGTAGGAACTACCCGTCTGAAATGCTGCAGAGACAGAGACTATGCTGGCTCTTTCCTAAATTCAGCTGGTATTAGGATGTTAACGATGACGTTCATGATGTAGGAAGATGTTGATAAAGTGGGAAAAGACGAAGTCAGTGATGTAGAGTATGGAGAAGATGCTAAAAATCATTTAGATGGAGGTAGACGGGGATTCTAACAATGGTTGAGAAGGGATGGAAATATTAAGGGGAGGTGATAATAATGCTAACAATGAATTTGGTGACAAGTAAGCTGACGATGGATAATAGCGTTGAAAACGGGCAAGGGGAGAATGACAACAATGGTAAAGATTACTACGATGGGAATTATAGTGGCGAGGTTGGTAACTATGAAGGCGGTGATTGGGAAGATTACTCGAGCGGTAACTATGAAAATGCAGATGTGGATGACGAGGATGCAAACACTTAAGACACCGGAAATTAGCAAATAAAGACGATATGGGAATTACAGATTAACAAAATATTGTAAACATATTTCAAATGATTTTACTTTTCATTTGATGTCACATAGCTATGAATATGACGTATGATTTCCAAAAGTAAGTGATTCGTATTGTTCTTTTATAATTGTCTACAAATTGCTATGAAAAATAATTGAAACTAATGCGTACATTTTTATATTCTCAGTGAAACGGGTAAATTTACACGCATTTTTTGCTTACAATGCACAATTCTTTCAACGACATTCAGACACTGTCAAAAAAGTTCTTCATAGTCGTAATATGCGGTGTATATTTTCTCGCTAACACAACCGTTTTTATTGCGAGCGCTGTACTTAATCCACTGTCTGTACCATCCGTGCAGCTTCTAATTCTGGCCTCCACCCAGATTTCTTTTTCCCCTAGCTTCGCGACTTTCAGCGGCGCGGCGCGGCGTGGCGTCAGGTTGGCGACCCTGCGGGGGAGGGCGCTGGTCCCGGGCTCTTCCGGGTGCGCCACATGTGTCGCGGCCGTTTGTCTTGTTCGACGCTCACAGACCTTCCAATAAAGCACGGAAATTAAGTAATAAATAAATGGCGGTCGTGGGACGAATGGAGCTGCTTTTTCTGACGTTTTTCATGGAGTTTGCGCGCGGGAGCGGCGGCGGTGGGGGGACCAAAGCCCCGCACCGCGTGTACAAAAGCGATGTTCATCACAGAAATTTAGGGACTTGGCTCTCTGTTTGGAGAGAATGCGAGAAAGCCCGATTCGATGGCACAGCCAGCTCGCTTTCAGTGCTTTGAAATTGCGAATGAAAAGAAAGCGAATACCTTTATTGGCAGGGGAATGAATAAAATGAAATCCGGTTAGTTGTATGTAATATCTCGTCTCATACAGTCGTATGCGCTTCTCCAGGAATATTGAGTAGAATTTTTGAACCCAAATAAGGCATATATTTCTCGTAAAATACTACACAGTTGAGTTTCATGCGGCGCAATAAGAATTATTAAGCTTTACCTTTCAAAACCATAACTCGAGTTAAAGATCTGAAGGTAATAATAGCTACTTCATATCTCATCTCGTCACGCAAAATAAATTTTATTCGTGCCGTAAACTGGCGCGATGGTAAATTATCCACAAACACCCACATAACTGCAGACGACGCCGAATCGTATGGTAACCATGGGGACGCGTAAACAATCCAAAAGAAATGCCTGCAGTTCCACAGGTTTTAGTGCAGATGTCGACGCAATCATAAAACAGTAAAGCCAAGGTCGTTATCGAGAGTTTATGGCTTAATTTAGACTCGCAGTATGAGTGGAATTGGAAGCGTGTTGCAGACTGCTCGCTCGGGGCAATGTACCTGAGAAAAGTATTGCAAACGTAATATTGACGCCGCTGGCTCTCAAGACTTGATCTTATGTAGATGAGAATTCTGTTCTTAAAATATTATAGGTGGGGATTTTGGTATTGTGGCTTGCGATCTTCATCAGCAATCCTTTGGGAAAGGAAATGAGTACTTCGTTTTTGTTCCGCAGCTTGGTCTGGGAATGAAATGCTAACAAGTTGTATAGGTAAAATTCAAGAGGATATTTACTTAGTTTTGCTGATGCGGAACGGTAGGCACTGGTGTAAACAAGGAGTTATCCGCTGAATTTCACGGACAGTCGTATGGTAGAAATCAGACGTATTAAAAATGGCTCTAAAGTTAAGTAACAATTATCATCAACAACCTGTTATAAGACATAAGGGCTCTTTGTATCAATGTCCATACACAAATATTCACCTAGAGCAAAAATATTAGTGGAACTGTAAAGGTTGTATACGTGTTCTTGTAACGTAAAACGACCGATATTGTTTTTGTTGTTTTCATTTACTGGGCATACAACAATTGAAAACATTGAAAGATGATGTTTTTAAAGAATCTTTAGTTACGTCAATTTAAATTTACATTCATTTGCTTGCAATCAAATACCATTATCGAATTTACTGCAAAACTGTTTTAAACATACCACTAAAACACACTCGATTTTGTTTTAATTGGCAGAAAAGCATGAGCATTAATACAGTGAAAACGATCAGCATGTTAGACGTGCACAGATTTGTTAGAAGATTTATAATATTTTGAATTTGGAACACTTACAACGTTTGAATTATTTTGCGATTGGGAAATCATAAATGACAAGTAATGTAACCGTGAAAAAAGCTTTCTTTCGTTAGCATTGAATCCCTTATTGTGAACGTGCTTCAGTAGACAGACGGAAATAAGTGAGTTGTCGAAGACTTAAAAGATAGCGAGAAAAATAAAACTAGGAAAAAAATCAAACTCAGACAAATTTGACGAAGACAAGGAAGAATTAGAAAAAAAATTGCCGAGGAGTAGAGTGTAATCGAATAGACGAGAACTATTACGCGAGTGTACCGTACGAGGCAAACATTGCAAATAGAATTGACGAGAAACGCCTAAACACGGCATGTAAAGCAATAAATGGCACAGTAAGGATACTGAGGGCAAGATGGACAATGAGGATAGTAGGTGCGACTATAATAATATTAACATCTCAGAAATCCACCTCCAAGGTGAGATTTGTCTCAAGGGAACTGTTCCTTTTTTCAGACTTTCTCATCATGACAAGTTCTCCAAATTTCTTGTGGGTGAGCGACGATCCAATGATAACATAGGATTGCCGTTTTATTGGTAACACAATCGTTCTCGAATACAATCTGCCACCTTCATCGACCACGGCAGACGGAAGCCAAAGATCATGAAGAAGGTGAACCAGCCAATCAAAATTTTAGCGCATGCGCAGTGGAAGATTTTTTCTATGCGGACCACGTGCAGTCAGCTCGTCGGCAGGATAAGCAAAAAGGAAATGCAGTACAGCTCTAGAAAATGGGACCTCGCTAACGGAACCGCGAGACTGGGACCGTGAGACTGGGACCGCGAGACTGGGACTGCGAGACTGGGACTGCGAGACTGGGACTGCGAGACTGGGACTGCGAGACTGGGACTGCGAGACTGGGACTGCGAGACTGGGACCGCGAGACTGGGACCGCAAGTCTCGGACCGCGAGTCTGGGACCACGAGACTGGGACCGCGGGACTGGGACCGCGGGACTGGGACCGCGACACTGGGACCGCGAGACTGGGACCGCGAGACTGGGACCGCGTGACTGGGACCGCGAGACTGGGACCGCGAGACTGGGACCGCAAGACTGGGACCGCAAGACTGGGACCGCGAGACTGGGACCGCGAGACTGGGACCGCGAGACTGGGACCGCGAGACTGGGACCGCGAGACTGGAACCGCGGGACTGGGACCGCGGGACTGGGACCGCGGGACTGGGACCGCGGGACTGGGACCGCGAGACTGGGACCGCGAGACTGGGACCGCGAGTCTGGGACCGCGAGTCTGTGACTGCGAGACTGGGACCGCGAGACTGGGACGGCGAGACTGGGACCGCGAGTCTGGGACCGCGAGTCTGGGACCGCGAGTCTGGGACCGCGAAACTGAGACCGCAGTAGGAGGGTTCTCCGGCGGAGACCGCAGCGACCCTGAACGCGGTCGGTGGCGATGGCGCTCTGGAGTGCGCTCCAACGGTGGCGACGGTGGCTCCGGCAGTGAAGGCGACGACGGTGGCACGCGACACGCCTGGTCACGCGACGGGAGGATTTGTCGACATCGTTAACGAGGCTCGCGCACGCTGCGGCACGCGTGCACCGCCCCCATGTCCCCGCCCCGCCCCCTTCACGACCACGCTGTCGCAACAGGCGCAATGGTGCTTCGGAGACCACTGGCCACTCCCCCCTCCCTCAACTGTCTGCACGGAAGGGTTGCTGGAGGCAGTGCGTAAATGTGATGCCGAGGCTTGTTCAAAAGATATCGGTCAGAATTCAAGGGATGGTACTGGAAACCCGTAAGGTTCAAACTAAAGATTTTCTATGAAATGGAAAAATAAACTTTCACAGTTATCCTATAATGTAACATCCCGTTTTTGGACGTCTATATAGATATAATCTATAAATAGAATTTACCTTCTAAATTTTCTCATTTCTAAAATTTCTCTTTCTAAAATTTTAGATCTCCAACTTAAGTAATATTTTGCCAAAAAGGTTCATTTTGACAACCATTTAAGTAGTATTAGAAATGTGTCATTCACAGTCATGTTGAGTTACCATAAACAATGCTTATTTATCTTGATAATTTTGATTTGTGACACAGTAAAGTACCGAAAGGATACAAAAACAAATTTTTACATTGAACAGAGTAGGAACAAAGTCGACCATCTATTAACAGTTAATGCCATTGTATAACAAAACATTTTCTTCAAAGACACTTGCAGTTGTAAGTTTCTGTGTTTTAAAGTGCTCTTAATATAGAATTCGATTTGCTACTGAACTGCACTATCAAAGAACCCAAGTGTTTTAAGGGCTTACCATTTACAACTCGTAAACAATATTATTTCACATTTTGGTACTATAGTGTAGAAAAGTTCATACAATTCATTAGATCATTTTCAATAAAAATAACGTAACAAATATTCTCTCTTGGGTTGCGATTTTAGTTTAATATTAAACTGCCAAAATTAATTCCTAATATTACATGGCAGGCGACGTCAACCTAGTCAGAAAATGCCAGCTGCATAAAAACGACATAATACACTAACATTCAGCAAAGTTTATTGCAGTATTTATAATTGTAAAACGCATTCCAGATTCAGAGAAAACGGATTAGTAGCCTTATCAAGGAACTTAATTTTGAGTTTAACATCATTTTCATGAAGCAGTTATTTTTTTATTAAAGCTGCTCAACCACTGTAAACGTCTATTGAATATACTGTCTTTTTCAAAGTATGTACCTATGTAAGACCATTTGTTTTCTAATCACTGTTCATTTTATGGGGAATATTATTTCTATATATAAGAAAATTAATCGGCACTCGATGTTCGAATCCGCTCTGTAAACATTCGAGGAACAGACGTGTGCCCAACTTCAACCACTGTGATCAGGAAAGACATTGGTGGACAGCCCTGTCCACGCCCTTGCAAAGAACGAGCAGCCGCCGTCACGGTTATCATAACGACATACACGATAAAGCAATTACGGCGGGCCGATCTTCAGGCGGCCTGCGGCAGAGGCGGGGCGAGGCAGGGCGGGGCGGGGTGGGGCGGGGATTGGCGAGAAGGCGTCTGGTGTGGGGGTGTGAGGGAGGCAGGTGGGGGGGCGGGGGGGGGGGGGGGGGGAATACAACAGCCTGCGTGGCGAGGCGTTGAGGGGGAAGCAGATAGGGACGTGAGCTGATACAGAAGGGGCTGTATTAACGATGACAGAGAAGCTGGCAATGGCAACAGAATGGCAATATATGAAATTAAAGCGAGAGTTTCGAAAGGGTTGTCTTGAAAGTGCCGAAAATTGTAAAAAGAGAGAGACAATGTGAGAAGAGAGTGGAAGAAATCTTGTTAGAAATAGATTGATAAACAGGCCGAAGAAGGAAATGAATAAATAATGTCCAAAATAGAGAATTTGAGAAAGGAAGAAAGCCAAGAAATCCGTTACCGCACAGCGTAAAGCACTTCGTCATAAACGATACGGCTCTTCTTTGAGTTTCTGTGCATACGCAATCTTTAAAATTACGATAGTTTTATCGGAAAACGATACTCCACCAGAATTATAGTGTGTATTCACGTTACGTGTTTCATGTAAGATAGTCACTTTATCACAAACGGAATTTGTTTGATACTGACGGTAGCGTTCTACTAACCCTCCATTCCTATAATGCAACTTGTTGATGGGCAGATCTAGTTGAACAATTGGGAACTAAGAGGATATGGCGTATTGAAAATTTAGCTTTATTGCACACTATGCTGTCACAGTTTTGACCCAGTTGCAGTATCGTAGTCTAAGAATGAAAACGTTGTGAAAATAACGTTTAAGTGGCCAGCCAATAGAAGCTACATGGATGCTTATGAGAAACCACTTTGTGAACCACGCACGGTTTTACATACGCTGTACAAAAACTATATGCATTCTAGAGATCAAGACAAATGTGTAGAAAACTCTTAGAAAAAAATGGATACACTTTGTTCCGGCAGAATTTATATTTTTTAATAATGATTCATTATTTTTCTAGTTTTTACATTGAGAAAACGATATTCAACTAGATCAATATTTTTTGAAATACTGTTCAATCTTATTAAAAACATCCCCTCTTTAAAATAAGAATTAAAATTGTGGATGTTTGTAATTTATCGGAATGTATCGAAATTGCTGAGCCGTTGCGACCCCAGTCCCGAGAACGCAGGCCGTGGAATCGGCAGTGGCGACGTCGAGGAGAGCAATCTGGGCGGGGAGAGGGGGGAGGGGGAGGGGCAACGGAGGCGGTGGCGCTTGGGCGTGCCTCGCACTCCAAAGAGCCTCACGCGCCGCGCGGGTGCTGCTCCCCACGTCCCCTCTCCCTCCCCTCCCCCGCCCCCGCCCTCGTCCCTGCCGACCCATCTGGCTCATTACGGCCGCGGGCCACAATAAAACCGCTTATCACAATCGCCTCTGTAAAACACAAACAATTAAACGTGCGGCAGTATTTCACCAATGTATCTGGGCGTATCAGCGCGAGCACACCGCGACGGGAGGGCGGGGTGAGGTGGTTGCAACGGGGGGGGACGATGGCATGGGGTGTGAGATTGGGGCGTGGACGTTGGTGTGGGCGTGGGAGGAGGCGGGGTAAGAGGAGGGGTAAGCGTGCAAAAACGGCGGCGACGGGGGTGCGTGATGGGATGGGTGTGGGAGGGAGGGGACGGGATAGAGAGGGGCGGGGCGGGGGGGCGAGGGGGGGAGGGGGGGGATGGGCGGAGGGGGCGGAGGGGGCGGAGGGGGGGGGGGGGGTGGGCGTGGGTGGGTGTGGGTGGGCGGAGGTGGGCGTTGGCTCCAGCCAGAAGTGGTTGTCTGTGCCCCGGAGGCTTCGCGCTCCTTAACGTTATCTCCCTGCCTGCCTCCTGTGCTGCCGCCGCCTCCCCAGGCTGCGCGGCGTGCAACTCTGGCACCGTTATCTCTATCTGCTGGCCACCTTGTCTTCTGCTTCACTTCCCTCTGTAACTCTTCATAAATATGTTTTCTCTGTTTGCAACGGTGCAACGCTTCTGCGCAGATTTCCGATCTTCTATCATGCATTCCATTCAAAATTTGGGAACACAAACTTTGATATTCTGTACTCGTTGTCTCCCTCTGTTTATTTATCTTTTGTGCGTCTAATTTAATTTACGTCTAGCTCATTTTCCATTTTTTCTTGATTAATTTCTCTTCATTATTTTCATGTACTTTCTTATTTTTTTTTAACACAAGTCTTTACGTTTCATTTTCAAAATTACTACTTTGCCTTTTATCATTTCCATTCCTTTTTGTTTGTTTTCTTTTTTTTTTTCTTTTTTTATCATCTTCTCCTATCCTCTCTCCCTTTCTTTTCGTTCTAGCCTCTCTCTCCCCTTCTCTTCTTCCTTGTCCCTCCCTTTCTTTTCTTCCTTGTCCACTCTCTCTTCTCTTCTTCCTTGTCCACTCTCTTCTTCTCTTCTTCCTTGTCCACTCTCTCCTTCTCTTCTTCCTTGTCCACTCTTTTCCCCTCTCTTTTTTCTATTCTCTCCTTCTCCCTCACTACTTTCCTCTCATTTCTACTCCATCTCTGCCTCTGGAACCCGCGCTGCCTCGCGCCCTCCTGAGCGCCGGGCGCCGCCGCCGCCGTCGTCGCCACGCTGTGTCCTCAGGGGCCGCCAGCTGCGTAAGTCGCTGCCTGCCTCAGCCTGCCCCGCCGCCGCCTCCTCCTCCTCGACGTGAGATCGATAAGCAGGGCTGGCGCGCCGCGTGCGCCAAACGCCGTGGCCGCGACGGCCGACCTGCCGCCGCTGCCGGATCGCGACGTTCATCTGTACAGAACAATGGAAGGTATAATTGTGGCGCGATAAAATGGCGGGGAGGCGACGCTCGTTTGTTCTGTGAGTAACGGCCGCGTGCCGCCGTGTATTTACTTTGTTTTTCCGCGGGGTGTAGATTGCTACCGCGTCGCTGCAAACGAATTACAGGAATTGCGTGTCGCAGTTGCTCGGAATTAGTAGTTCCTGTGTAGCAAGTTTGATGTCGCGTGCAGTGTGAAGGGTCATTGCTACGTGCTGGAATGTTTTAATATTCACTTTTTCGATTCTGACGTCCTTTGCGGAAGTTTGGTTGAATTATTTATGTTGTTGACTTTTGAAGAACTATATTTGAGAGGGAATATTTTACTTTTTGATTCTCATGGGTTATACATAGTTTAGGAAGTGCAGAAACGATGTCACTGATCCATTAATAGATTTTAATTATAGGCATGATGAAACCGATATAATACTTGTGGGTAAGTGTGTGCATGTGCATGTGCCTGGGTGTGGGTGCGCGCTGTGTGCGTGCACACGCGCGTATATGTTTGTATTTCGAGGGCTGCTGTTTCTGATCTTCAAGATGTGCGAGCTATAAATCCAACTAGACTTTTCTCAACGTCTTTATGTACAATTATCTCAGGACACGAGTTTCATTTGGAGTTATCACGCTACCGTCATTGCTGACAATTCTTAGAATTTAATTCGAAAGTCAGCACCGTCATCATTATGGCTAAGCATGGTCGAGCATTCTCCAGTATGTCCCGGGAATTACAATCGAACGTCCTGGGACAGGAATTCCAGAGGAAGGGAACGTGGCATTTGATGCCCTACAACAGTAAGCTGGAATTTCCTTGCACAGGTACGGTGTTGGAACGAGGTATTCGGTGAAAGAATTTGACAAGTAAGGTGATAGGTTTACTTTGGAAAGGAGATTAGAAGAATGGAACGAATATTACATTTGAGAGGAACGCACTTGGATTATACCGAAAGATGTTATATGAGATAATGGTACGAAGTTAGACGATAATAAAGGACGCGTAAAGCGAGGAGTAGAGAGGCAAGAGAACATGAAGCGAGACAGCGACAGAAGAGCGAGGTGGAACAGGTTGTTAAAGGAACGGCTATTGAGTTGTGGGTTCAAGAACACATGAACGGGTTCAGGAACGGGAAAGGTGGCTCAGGGCATCAACTGATGACACTACAGTGCCTTTTACCGGGACGTCTTAGGTTCGAGTCTCGAAGGTGGCAGAATTTCCGACACTAGCTAAATAGCTAAGTCGAGTTCAAGCGTTGTTGGAGCAAGAATTCTAGCTCCCGGCTGCTCTGATCGGCCAGTTTTCCGTAGTTTCTCCGATCAACACCAGACGAATGCCGGATTATTACCCTAACAAACGGGCCACGGATCGCGCGCGGTCTTTCCTTCCTCCTCCCTGTCCGATCCTCGGACCTTACATGCACACACTTACTTACACTTATATGCACTACACTACCACACATGTCGGGAACTGAGAACTTGTCCCGGCTGGAGCGGTTCCTGGTGGGATAAACCTGGTTGGAGAAATCCCGCTAGCCCACGGAAGGTCGGCGCTGGGTCTCACCATCCAGCTGAGGAAGATCACCGCCACTTAAAAAAAGCACTACACGTACGGGAATCATACCCTCTTCCGTTGACGCGCCCGGGATCACTAATCAATCAAATCAGAGGGGGTGAGTTGTGATCTATGCATTGACGGTAGAAGTAGAAATCTCAGAAGCGAGAAAGCGACGTAGTGTAGGCGGGATGGCAGGGGTTGTCAGGGGGCGTTGCAGGCGCAAAAGTCCCCTGTGTCTGGGGGAGGCGAGCTGGCGTGACTGCCGGCCGTAACGGCGGTGCGCTGCAGTCGATCGAAGGCTCTGTCGCCGTCTCCACGTACGCCCTCGGCTCTGCTGCTAGCAACGCTTGTTGCGTTGTCATGGCTGGATATTCCAATCTCCACGTTTTGTCCCCTGTGAAACCTTTCTATCCTTTGTAACTTTTCTTACGTAAGTCTTCTGTTCTTTAGAGTTTATTTATTTCCTGTCTGTATTTTATATTACCCAGCATCCTCCCTTTGCGTTTAATATTGTTGGATTTTTTCCGCGTCCTATTCTGGCGTCGTTACAGTTTCTACTTTCATCGCCTTTTCGAACATTTGCTACTTAATTTAACCCCTGATTTTTCCTCATCCGCTTACTCTTACTTGATCTCTCGTCTCTCTCTTTCCTTTTGTGTCATCAACTTTCTCTCCCCTCTGTATGTTAAATCTCAATGTTTTGTATTGCAGTTTATTTATGAATTTTGCCTAATCTTTATTCTACTCTTAAATTTTTAAGATTTTTTTTAGATCACTACAACTTCATCTCCATTCTATCCTCCTATAAGATCCACAATGAGGATGAAAACATTGCTTGAACGGATACAATAGAGAAGTTGATGGATTAGCTTCAGTCAATTGTGTGTTCCACAGAGGCGATACGTCATGTGAAGAAAAGAACTGAATATATTAAGAAGGCGGAAGCATGTGAGGCTTTTGTATACAGATACTGACTTGAAGGCAGTAATATAATTGATATTTACTGCCAGACATTATTTCAGTAGCTTGTTTTTGTAAAAGTGACGGGTTATTACCTATATTATGTATTTGTTGAAATGCGTTTCTTTTTACTTTATCAATATTAATTATTTCCTTCGATTATTTAAGGCAAAAGACCTACGAGAAAATCTGATGATCCATACCAATACCACTAAAAAATTCTTTTTAAGGTGATAATTAATACTGCTTAATATTCGATTTTCTGTAAGTTTCGTCTTAAGAAATTATATTATATTTGAAACTAGGTACGGTATTTGAAAAAAAAAAACATGCACACAAAGAAGCTGAGTAAATAAACGTACGTTTGAAACGTTCTGAGGAATGAAAGCGCGAAATGTTTCGTACGAGTGAACCAGATTGTGTCTTGCAGTACTCCTTCCTTCTCTCTGCCTCCCCGCCCCGCCCCTCACCCCTTCCCCTCCTCGGCGCACGGGCGGCGCGCGCTGGCGACTCCGGTCATTACACATTCCTTGTCATCACGGCCCCACGGGGCCTGCATATTTAAACGGTTCAACTTCCAAAACTGTGTAAGCGCACCTCGCGACGCGGCCGCTTGGCGTCTCGCCCCCACCCCCCATCCGCCAGCCATCCCTCCCTTACCCCCCCGCCCCCCACGCACACACACCGCCACCATCGCCGCTGCCGACTCTGCCTCCATTACCGCCTTCGCGTCGGCCTTTTCTACCTCACCTCTTCCTCCACTTTTTTTTCTTTTCATCCATCTCCACGTACCTCTTTCCCTTCGGTCTTCTTTTGTTCTCTCTCCTCCTCCCCTTTTTGTGCTTGCCCATGCCTGTTCAATGGCTTACGCCACCGCCACCGTTGCCTCCGCTATCTTCCACTTTCGCATCTATTACTTTCTCCTCATGTGGTAGTCCTCATCCTCCACATTTTCTTTTACTTGATCTACTCTGTGATCTATTTATCCTCGGATTTCTTGTGTCCTCTATCTCGTTTATTCTCCTTCGTTTTCATAGTCTTGCATGCCACTAACTTAACAATCGCCGGTTCGGTTCCGACAAGTTGCCAGACATTAGCTTCATGGGTTTCTCTGTATCTATCAGTGAGTTGGTTTCACCTGTCGGAATTGAATTCGTAGGCTGAATTATTTGATCAATGATTTCCACGGTTCACCTGATAATTTCCAAGAGCTACATTACACTGTCAGAAATTTCCACATTACTTTAAATGTGAAAGTACAAGAAAGTAATTATAATGAATAAACAATTAAATATAATATACCCCTACAGTAAATTTCATGTACATGTGCACAGTAAATTTAATGTACATTTGTATACCAAATTTAATTGTACGCGAACACTAAATTTAATGTATACGTAATTTAAAGTTACTGTACGTGTACATTAAATTTAATGTGCGTTCATTATAATTACTTTCATATACTTTTATATTAAAAGCAATGCGAATTCTGACAGTGTATGTAACGGGCCACGAACCTCGCGGGATCAGAACTTTCCATTCTCACGTTCGAATATTAATAACAAAGTCGATGAAAAGCCTTGAAACAACAATCAATCAACCAATCAGTTACTTTTTCTCCTATTAATTCATAGCATTCATTTCATTGTCTTTTTTCCCTTTGTTCATTTATTTTTTCCCAAATCATATTGAATTTTTTATTTCTCATTTTTTTTTCCTTTTTTTGTCTTTTCCCCCTTTTTTTTCTATTTAATTTCTGCTTTTTCCTTTTTCTAGTTTTCATTGCCTCGTCAACATGAACAATCTTCAATGTCGCGGTGAGAAACTTCATTGGGAAATCAAACACACAGCGCAGATTTCGTAGCTTTCAGGTTCTTGCTCGTCTATGACAAATTTCCTTTCCATCGAAACTGCCATCCTCGTCATCTTTTGAATAATTATCCCGTCTTTTACTTAGCAAGGCGGGGTCTTTTATAAGAGTTAATCACAAATTGTTATTCTATTTTTGTTTCTCCTTCCTCACATTTCTGATGACATGTATTCATCATTTAATGATTTATTTTGAGAAAACAACTAATCATTATTTGAACAATTGTCTTAAATGCCAATTTTCATTTAATGTGTGCAAATAATATTCGAGAATAACCACGAGAACCTACCAGCATACACGAATGCTAATAGATAAATACTCGTGCTGACTTGTTTAATTTGCAGTAATTAGTGTCGCTGACAGACAGACTTCGTTCCCGCCGAAGCAGGCAAGTGCCAGATGTGAGCACTTTGTCGAGAAATATTCCAAGTTCACGGTCCCATCCCACAAACGAGCGAAGTCTCGCAGGAAAGGGTCAAAAGACAAACAGGCGCCGGCACGCAAAAACCTCGCGTGGAGCCACCTCACGGAAATCGATCGTCAACTTACGACTGCGCGCCTGATTGAGTGACAAGCAGGCTATTTGACCGTTGTAATGATCGACTAAGTGATTTACTGACTGTCCAACTCAGTGCTTTCTGGTGATTAATTGTTGCAGTAGGTTGGTGACTAATTGGTAAATCGATGGTCGTAGTGGTAATGGCTCGCGGTTATGTTGCTGCAGCCTACGAGCCGTTTCAGAGAACTTTCAGGAAAAGCATGATGGGGAAGCAGTGACACTGTGAATTCGTGTTGACCATGACATTTGTGTTGGTTGTATATGCGGTTTTGGAACATTTTGTACTAAAAACAGTTTAAATGACTTTATATTTTTTTAATTTTAATTTCTTTTATTCACAATTTCATTAAAGTTATATAAAAGTTTGGACTTAGATGTATATGCGGTTTTGGAACATTTTGTACTAAAAACAGTTTAAATGTTTTTAAATTTAAAGAAATATTATTAATTTGTTTGAAATCTCGATCTAAATAATTATATTATATTGTACTTCCATCTAGATCATTAGGAATATATGGATAGGACAAATTGCATATCAAATAATCGTTTTGCCTGACTAATAGATGTATTTCTTATTAAGAATAAATATAAAAGTATATTTACTTAAGAAATAGGGAAATAAAAGAAAAGGATTCCTAACAGTGCAACAATTGCGATTTCGTGGAATTGTTTTGATAGTCAGAAAATCATTATTCTACTATTAATTGACATTGACTCGACCAATTATACGAAAGGCTGCAAGACTTAACTGTATTGAGTAGTTGAGTAGTGAGGCATTAGCTGAAATTTTACTAAGAGTAACATTGGGAAAAGTGCAGAAAATCTGGAATGTGTAAATTTCCAATACGAAAACGCTTTAGAAATAAGAGCGTCTGAGTTAAAATTCCAACCCACATGACCAACTGCGGATTAATTATTGTAAGTTAATTTCAGAGAGAGAGAGAGAGAGAGAGAGAGAGAGAGAGAGAGAGAGAGAGAGAGAGAGAGAGTGAGAGAGAGAGCGAGAGAGAGACGAAGATAAGTAAAAAGGAAACGGAAAAAATAAAAGTAAAACACACTTGTCGAGGTTTTCGTTCTCACGTAATGGTAGGGGTAGCTTAAACTTGCACAATCATTTTAATTTGCCAATTAAAATCTCGTGTTTACAGACATTACTTTATTTTGTTGTTAACATGGATATAAATCACATCATACAATAACAAAGAAGATCAATAGGAAGAGAAAGGAAGAGGAAGTAAGGATCAATGAGAGAGGGATAGAGAGAGAGAGAGAAAGTGTGAGAAAGGAGACAAGAAACAAGAAAAGGCGGAGGTATCGCGAGAGAAGGAGTGTGGGAGTCAATGTAAAAAATTTAAAAAAAAAAAAAAAAAAAACAAGATAGAGAGGGAGATAGAGACAAAGACTGGCAGCTGTGCCTAGATCGCGACAACTTCCAGACAGCGAAGTATCTATTGAATCCGTCCGCGGAAGTTTTAACTTTCATGTTCGTTCATACACAGTTCTCAAATTGTCCAAAGTATTAAATTTTCTTGTATATCGTCGAGCTAAAGCATTCACCCCGAGATTTGATAGATCAGCAATTCCGGGCGCGTCAACGGCTAAAGTCATTATTCCGGTAAGTTTAGTGCATGCATTTTCCTTGCGAGTTGACAATAACCTTTCCCCCCCGCTTGATGGCGAAATCCGGCGGCGACCTACATATATCCCACCAGCGCGACACCGCCCCAACCGGGACAAGCTCCAAGCTCCGGACTGGTTTCCCTGCATGTGTAGTGCATGTGAGTGCGTGTCTAAGTAGGGGAGAGCAAAGACAAGGAAGGCGAAGGATAGACAGCACGCCGGTCCGTGAGTCGTTCGTTAGGATACTGCTCGGGCATTCGTCTGGTGTTGATCGGTGAATCTATAGAAAACTACCGATCAGAGCAGCCGGCCGCTAGAATTCTCCTCCAGACAGGGGCTGAATTCGACCTAGCTGAGAAGCTAGTGTCGAAATTCCTGCCGCCATCGGGACTCGAACCCTAGGACGTCCCAGTCATAGACACAGCCGTGGATTCGGCCCCGGAGATAAGGCTTCCTCCTCGGTTCCGTTCCGGAGGAACCGCCTTCCGTGTCGCGGCGGCGGCGGCGGCGGCGGCGGCGGCGGCGGCGGCGGCGGCGGCGGCGGCGGCGGCGGCGGCGGCGGCGGCGGCGGCGGCGGTGGCGGCGGGGGCCGGCTCTTGGCCCGCGCCGCCCCCGGGCTCTGCCGCCGCCCGCGCAGCAGCCCGCGGGTCGATACGATACCTCTCCCGCCTGCTGCGGGCGCGGGTGCCGGCCGCCGGACCACCTTCGCCTCGACCTGCACCCGAGGAGCCCCGCCCGATCTGTCCTCAGTGTTGTCAGGTTAGGGGTGTTACATGCAAAATAAATCATGTAGTCATAATGTGGCAATTAACCGCCAATTGAGAAACAAACGTTTTTTTGTGGAAAATGAAATACTAGGATGTAGGATTTTTTTCGGTGGTGAAGGGCTTTATAGGAACAGTTTCCAGGGGACTTTAGGTTTTCTTATCAAGAAGTTTTCATTCATGCTGAATTTAAAATCTCTTCTTATTTGTTCATTTATAGAAGTGGTAATGACCTAGTAGTGGTAGATGTAGTGGTGCTAGTGGCCTAAAGCATTAAAAATTCTGCTTAAGAAAACCACACGAAATGGTTTCCCAAAAAGTGGCATGCTCACAACTCAAGAGCAATAAATAAAATACTCTCGTAAATAACAATATAATAACCGAAATATTTTATCAAAAATAATCTTCAAGAATGATGCAATAACGTAGCGCAGTAAATACATACTCGTGTAGAGTGCAACAGTTACTTGCATTCAGATATAAAAAGAAGTGCTCTCGTAATGACTGACGGCCACTTCCTAGGAATCTTCTTGTCACATGTCAGCTGTTACGTAAGCAGTAACTGTGTATGAGAATTCACTCGGCAACGCAGTATGAGACAGACGGAATAACAAAATGAAATATTTCAATATTTCAGTCAATATCTAAACTGTGTCATTACTTTTGTATTTTTTCCCGAGTTTCTGGCTGTCTAAAGAATACTTAGGTACCTCTGACAAGGCCGGTTGCTGCATTGTTTTCTTTCAATTTTTGTACACATTGGAAATTAGTAATGTAAATTTATAACATTAATTGTGTTATTGAATGATCTCATTAATATTGTAAAAATTTTATTTTTGAATATGTGTCGTCGGTTTCTGGGGCGGAAACTGACCTCCCCCCTTTAAGTTCTCCTAAGAATACCATAACACAAAGGTAAATTAAATTACTGTTTCTCTTGTATTTTACTGGACGTTTCACTTAAAAGAAAGCCGCTACTTTTCCCAGAAGAATATAATAGTAGATTCAGCCTACAATTGAATCAGGAAATCAGAGAAACTTTTACTGGAGATAAAAAAATGTCCCCCCTCTCAGTGATCAGAATTAGTCAGCAACTTATTAATATTATAGAGATTTATCACTTTTTTTCGCTTAAATACTTTTAAATTTTCATTTTGCACTTAAATGGTTGTTAAAAATTTTATTACACACATTAAAAACCATTTTTACAAAAGTGCAGTTAGTGAGTTTTTGTATTCCCTGCTTCAATTGAAAGCATAAAATAAGTTGTACATTAAATGATTCAATATTTAAATTGCAACAATTGAATTTAAATTATCAGATTTTATATTCAAAGATCACAACGGGAATCTATCTTTCACCCTGTATATTTTATTCTTGCTGTCACTCGCGCTCGCTGAGCTTGCTATTCTTGGGAGCTGCACTATCTTTTCTTTGTCCTAGCAATGAGCGCTGTTCTCGTGTGCATTTAACTAAAGTCGAAGTGTGATTTTACACATCGTAAATTAAAATTTAATTTTGTCACAGAAGAATTTTTGGAATTGGTTTAGCATTTTGTTTCTTCAGAAATAAGCGTTTCATCAGTTCAAAAATAATTAATTGATGATATGCAATAAAACCATTAAAATATTGAATTGATGACAGAAATATCGAATTGATAATAAATGACTAAAATTGTTCACGCATTTCCTAGCGCAATGAATTCTAATCTTAATGTCACTCAGTACACTGCTGCCATCAAAGTGAAAAATGTAACAATATTTCGTTAAATTACTTTAAACTAATTTAATTTTAAATTTTTACAGCATTTATTACTCAAGACTTTAATATCGGTGAAATTTCTATTACTAATTAGAAGACTGAGTGTTTTATATATAACCATTCCAATGGTTAAAATTAAGTATTTGACACCGTGTTTTTAACATACCCCAATAATTTATCCGAATGTTATTTTATCCGAGTAGTGTATGTGTGGTTTTCTGGCCAAAAATCACGTTCGATTGCTGCTGGAATATCGCTGCCGTCACAGGATGACATTACACCATCAGTTAATGAGTAAATTGTGATTAATTCGAGCGTTCTGGTGACGCTGATGCTACCGGAGTTACGAGGTGACTGTCAAAATGTGATGCCCACAATACATTGCGGAAACAAAAGAATCCAGCGGCGCGATACGGATGAAGTTTGACAGAACAAGTCAGGATGGATGTGCGAGTGGGTGGCGATTATTGTTAGAATAACATCAAACTATACGCTATAATCCCTGGGAAATATGGGGAGGAAATTCTTGTAATAAATGATGGGATTTTAATGCTAACAAATTCATTGTTCACTTCACAAAATTATGGACAATGAGAATATTTATAGTTATTAGATATTTAAAGTTCACTGTGATCGAGTTGAAATGCAAATAATAAAAAATCAAATATTATTAATTATAATATATTTTTTTATAATGAAATATTTTAGTTATTTAAAAAATTTAGATATTTATGTTTTCTATCACAAGGTAGCCAAAAAATTCAATATTGAGATAAACGACATACAGTCATGTTCCAATATCATTAACTGTATAAAGTTTGGATGTTTTATTTTTTTACCATTTTTAAGTGTATTCTATAGTGTATTATAAACAAATTCGCCTCCATGGTACAAAAAGAAAAAATATAGTCTCGTAAGTAAAAATAATACTGTTTCTTCACGGATTTATTTACTCATCAAGTAAATTGTAATCACGAATGAAACTCTCATGAAAATTTGATGCAGAGGAAAAAAAGATGAGAAATTTATTTCAGTTTGTCCCGCAAGAAAACTTGCCTGAACAACCTTCAACGTGCATTGCACGAGTTACAAGTTAAAGCTCGCGCTTCGAAATCCGAAGCAAATCAAGCGACAAGTCGCTATCTCCACATATCGCAAATTCCCGCACAATGTATGACCATGTTGGCAAACAACCCGTAAGGGAAGATACTGCACTCAGAAACAGCTTCAGCGCGTATCCCCTGTAACACTTGTCCCACATCCTTTCATAAAACATATTTCGAAAGCAATGAAACTTGATTCATAAATATGTCTCTCTACCCCCGAAAGCTTTCGCGAAAAAAACGAGATTTTATCGATGGGTAGGACGCTGTCTTCGAAACGACTGAGAGAAGAGAAAAAGAGGCGATGGAAACGTCTAGAATTTAATATTTTCCCAAACGGTTATTGCCTTCACACGTATAGAAATAGAAGACGGGAAAAGGACGCAGATGTTATCTAAGACGTGGAACAGATCCCAACGAATTTAATAGCTGACAAAACAGAACGGCCCTCTGGAACGCTCACGAGGACGGACGGGAAGAGTGGTGGGGGAATACCTTGGGTAATTTCGGAACGCGTTTTTAGCACCTAAGTTCCGGCCTGAAGAAAACTTGATGGTGGACGCGTATATCTTTTGGAACGCGAACAATTTATGAGGAAGGCACGCTGAGGGACATCCTAAATTGCTGAAAGTATTAACATAACGTCACCCAGGAATTCGGTCTCTTTAGTTTTATTTTAGCGTGAAACAAATGGAGTGGTGGTAGTCTGCTGTATTTATTACTCTGCAGCGACGAAGGATCCAATTTATCTAGAAAGATCAAGCATACATCTTCAGAGTGTTATTTTTGTATTCTGAGATTTTTGCTCGCACAATTATATCAATCGTTTCTGCTATTCAATTGTGTAGGAATTTCTTCCCTCTGTGATATATCCTCTTTTAGCTCAAGAATTTGGTTATTTTTAACCTTAACATTATTTTCGAATATTTTTTCTGTATGATCTATTATAATTCAATAATATTTCTCTAGGTGATGTAATTTTGGAGATACCACACAGAAATCTCTCAAACTGAAAGAAAGATTTTTAATAACTATCATAATCATCATCATCATTATTATCTATTGTAATTTTCAGGTGTAAATCCTTGACATATGCAGGCCAGTGAAAATTGAGCTGTAATAATATATTTGTCTATAATTCTTTTTTCTGTAATAATAATATTTTTTTATTCTGTAATTTTTATTTCATGAAATAATTAAATTTTTTTTACAGGAATGCTCAAGAATATTGAGTGAGCGAATTTGTATTATTAAGATAAGTGACGGGGTAGTTCATAGTGAAAACAAAATTCCCAAAGATTTTCGTTCCTCCCAATATACTAAGGAAAAAAGGATGCAAGACATTGGAATTTCATTTTGAATGCCAAACTACCCAATTTCTACCAGAATTTAAAACCACCAATCAAATGGCATGTAATACCTACCAGGCATGGTGTACGAATAAATGAAAAATGTGATAGGGCGAACCATCTTCATCTACGTTCTTTATCCGTCGACGTATTTTCCATCACTTCGCTGTAAAGTCGCCTTCGGATTCTCAGTTAGCGGGGCATTCTTTCACGCGTGCGCTCCAGCCCTCGCCTCCGTCGGCGCGTCACCGCGCAGATGGGGTGGCGCTCCATTTTAATATCTGCCCCGAAGCGTTATTAATAGGCGCGCGCACCTGGAGGGGCGGCGGGGCCCCACCCGATCGCCGATACATCACCGCGCGCCGCAGGGGAGGTCTCATCCATCCCAATACGCGGACCATAACACGTGCCCGCCGCAGCCGCCCTGGCCCTGCCCCTGCGCCCCGCCGCGCTCTCCCGCCGCCTGCCGTCGCTCTCGACGCCGCCTCGCCGTCGCCTCGCCGCCGCCCGCCGCCGCCCTCATCGTCGTTATCGCCGTCGCACTCATTGTCGCTCTCACCGTCGCTCTCACCGTCGCTCTCATCGTCGCTTTCGCCGTCGCACTCATCGTCGCTCGTCGTTGCTCTTGCCTTCGCCTCGACGCCGCACACGCCGCCACTCGACGCCGCCTCGCCGCCGCTCTTCCGCCGCCTCGATGCCGCTCTTGACGTCGCTCTGACGCCGCTCTCGACGCCGTTCTCGACGCCGCCCCGCCGCCTCGACGCCGCACTCCACTCCGCCTCGACGCCGCTGTCGACGCCACTCGCCGAGGCTCGCCGTCGCCTCGACGCCCTCTCGCCGTCGCTCGCCGTCTCTGTCGACGCCGCACTCGACGCCGCTCTCGACACCGCCTCGACGCCGCTCTCGACGCCGCTCTCGACGCCGCTTTCGACGCCGCTCTCGACGCCGCTCTCGACGCCGCTTTCGACGCCGCTCTCGACGCCGCTCTCGACGCCGCTCTCGACGCCGCTCTCGACGCCGCTCTCGACGCCGCTCTCGACGCCGCTCTCGACGCCGCTCTCGACGCCGCTCTCGAAGGCACTCTCGCCGTCGCTACCGCCGTCGCCCACACCCCTACCACCACCACCACCACCGTTGCTTCCTTCTCCACCCCCTCTGCCACCACCACCCTCGCCACCGGCCTTCTCGACAACGATGTTGTGGTTCGTCGCACATTCAATCTCCTACCCAAACTAATGTGTCTGCAGTGCTTCGTGTGATGTGGAAAGCACCCAAGCTCACTTCACACAACACTTCTGCAGTTTATACGTAACAAAATCCACTCTCGTACCTTCGAATATCCGGTTAGTATACTCATATTTTCCATGTAGGATAATGGGACATTAGTGAAACTAAACATATCTTCTCTTTTACATCAATCGACGTTACTACTAAAGATTTCTTAACATTAACGTGCTATGTCATTAGATTTACAATGCATATGCACGTATTTAAGATTTGTTTGTTCTGGTTTGTTATGTAAAATTTCTTACGTAATATTATATAGTGGTATGTTGTTTTCAGCTCTAATATGTAATTTTTATACACGATATTTTTGTTGTCATTCGGAGAGTCTGACATTATGTCGATTAAATTTTTTCCTGTTGAAGTTCTGGACAAATTCATATAACGATCCTATATTTAAGAGAAATGTTCGGGGCTGGTAGGTCTTGGCCCAGTTGGCATTGAAGAGCCAAAAGTTTCCTCAACGTCTGCGGTGGACATCTTCAGTGGCGGCAGCGTCGTGAGCATAGTATCCGGGTCGGCGGCTGGCTAGCGACGGGCTTGTATTTGTATATGCACTTCTGCACTACTTACTGTAGCTTTTGTATTCTAGTAGATGTTTCACAATAAACATAACAACTTTCACTGATATAGGATTCATTATTATTGCTCTTTTCATTGCTGCAGAAATTACCCTACAGTGGATTAACAATAACTGATATCTGAAAAAAGAAAACCAGCGCAGAAAAGCGTGGAATATGGAAACATCTCCACATTCCGCCTCCACTTCGTGGGGATATTTGGAAAGAAAATCTCGAGCTCTCGCATAGCGTGAGCGAGCGGTATTCACCGAGTGGATGCGAGTTGATTTATGGAGAAAGTTACACATTCTCATTTCTGTCCAAACCAACGATTTTCCCCCGCTCAGAAACACGAGCACGTTCGTTCGAGCCTGGCGTATCCCGGCGACACTAGGGGCACCGGCAAGGGCGTGAGCGTGGGCGTAGGTGGGGGCGAGTTGGACGTCACGAACAGGAACGAGTGCGCTGGAAATCTCGGCAATCACGCCCGGAATTCCGCGCACCGAACGCCTGCCGGTATCCCACCGGCCCGCCTGCCCGCCGGCCCGCCCGCCGGCCCGCCTCGCCCCGGCCCAGCCTCGCCCCGGCCCGCCACCGCCCCCGCCCCTGCGCCCGCCTGTCTGCTCGCCCCCGGCCCCTCCCCTTGCGCGAAGGAAGCAATCGCGGCCGCTGGACATTAGCGGCTGGCCGAAGGGCGCTGGGCAGAAGGCGCGAATGGAGGTGGGTGGGGCGTGATGGTGGAGAAATCTCAAGAGACGTGGCGCACAGATGTTTCCGAAGACAGATCGGAATGCTGGAGTGGAGATGTCTGTGGATGTATTTGAAAGTAATTTTCTTGTTTCTTAGAGAAATGGATCTTAGGATAGTTTCCCAGGAAGAAATATTTCTGGGTAATGAAGTCACACTAAATTATTATCATTTTAAATTGCGTATGATATTGACGAAAAGAAAATTGAACTTTCAAAATTAAGATAAGAAACATAGAAGGTGGAAAAGTATGCGTATGTCAGAATAGAAGGAAGATCTATTGAGGATAAGAAAGGAAACGGAAAAAGGAGTAATTTGAAGAGAACATAAAAAGGAAGAGGAAGACGAGGAAGGGGGCGCAAGAAGAGGGAGTGGGAAGATAGAGAGACAGTGGAAGAGACAGAGGGAGAACAGAGGAGAGGGAGTGGCCAAGAGGTAGAGACAGTGTAATGAAGGAGAGAGGTGCGTCGAATGAGAATGAAATGATATGAGAGTAGAAACGCGTTGAGGGGAGGTGCCGCGAGTAGACTCCGCCAAAGAAAATTGCTCCGCCGACCGCCCTCGAGAGGGGTAGGGGCGGGGCGGGGCGGGGGCTGTGTAATGAGGTGCGAGCGCGGCCGCAGCGAAGACTCCTTGCAGGTGCCAGCAGTGGAGCGGCGCTGCGCAGCTTCGCAGTCATCTCGCCCACCGCCTAAGTACTAATGACCGCCAGGGGGCGGCTTTATCGATCTAATTCGCCGCAGCAGCAGCAGCAGCAGCAGCAGCATCGGCAGCGGCAGCTGCTCTGCTCTTTCCTCCCTCTGGACCGCCCGACTACTCCTCCGCCATCGCCGGCTACCGATCCGTGTCTTCCTGCCGACACCACCTTCTGCTCCTCCTGTTACTTGTACCCCTTCTCCTCCTTTTCTCGTCTTCCTCCTTTCCCACTCCGTCTTCCTCTTATCCTCCCTCTCTCCCTTATCCTCTTCCTTGCCTTGTAGTCATTTCCTCTCTAATCGATCCTGTTCTCCTCTTCGTTTTCCATCTCTCCCTTCTTCTCTTTTTCTCCCGCCTTCCTCGTCAACTCCTTTCTCCGCACTTTTCCTTCTTCTCCTCACTCCTACAACTTGCACGTTCCTATCACCCCCTTCCCTCTTCGTGGTTCCACCCCCGCCACTTCCGCAGCGACCATTACCTCCGACACACTCCGTCACCATCACCTCCACCTCCCCTCCCCGCTGAGTCGATGATGGCGGCCCCCGTTCTCCCCAGCCCCCTCGCGTAGTTGCGTCTCCGGGGAGTTCTCTGTTTCTCACCAGTGTGTACTACAAAATGATCGCAACTTGGAGGCCCCAGGTAACTATAAAAAGTTCCTCAAGCTTCCCCCCCCTCCACCCGTTCGGTGCATTTTCATACAAATTTCAGTTGGAGTTTGTGAACTGGGTGACTAATTATTATAACATCTTTGCGTTCGGAGATTTGTTCTCGTTGGGGTTCGAGTCTCGTAGAGCTTGGCTCGTGTGCGCCTCGGAATGCTGCCTGCCCTTTAGGATTGACCTCTGGTGTTACGTTCAAGGCGAGGGCGTGCGGTTCAGTGTCGTCTGGAGCCATCGCGTGCTGCATGACTCGCTTCTTACTCTGCGAGGCGTCTTGCTCTACGATGGAATCTGCTTTTTTCAGGAGGGTGTTGGTGTTGTGGTGGTTTTATCTCCTCCGTTTTTGTGCTCATTGATCCAGACACGTGTCCATGACATTGCTCTCGCACATTTGTTGCTATTCTATGCCCTTGACTAGAATATGCATGTCATTCGCAAATAAGAAGTAACTCAAGGTTTTTCTTTGTTTTGCATATTGGCGATTTCTGTGAAGTGTCATTTCAATTAGTGTAATTTAGGAAGGTTAAATAGTGTAGCTATCGGTATGTAGTGGTATCGGTGTGCAGATAGTATCGGTATATTAAAGACCATGAACTAAATTAATTCTTGGTTATTATTTACCAGAAAAACCTTATTGTTAATCCTACAAATTAACCAGGGAGAATGTATTGATTTAGTACTGATTTATTGACGATGTAATTGTTATAGTACGAATTATATTTATTATTTTAAAATACACTCCACTTTCCTATTATTCTAAGTATTTTATTTTGTGTAGACAACATAAGTATTATTGAATGTAAAGTTTCGCGGAAACGTAGCAATGAACATTTCTATAGGTTTAAATGCAGTTAGCATATTAAAAGAACGTGTGTGAAGGGCAACAATTGCGCAATAATTAATAATTAATAATATAATATATAATATAATATAATATAATATAATATAATATTATATTATATTTTTTTATTACAATAAGCTAACACGACGAAAAGACATACAGAAGTTATACACGTTTAATTAACGTAATAAAATAGCACCACTAAGTACACAGTTCGTAGAATAGACCTAATATAACTCAGAAACTTCAATATATATATTAATGTGAAGTAAATAATATTGGAATATTTCATTATTATGTATTATAGTGAAACCAAGAAATTGGTAGTTTTAGAAAAACCCGAATGTATTCCTTCAAAAGCTTTCTTCGCCCCTACATATGACGTGGTTAAGCGTGGAAATGTATGGAACATACTGACCCACGGCCTTTAGGTTCAGACTGGACTAGAAAATAGGAAGAGAAAGTAAAAAGACGATCGCGCGTGGTCCGTTATCCGCTGTATAGAATGTTGCACTGCATTCGTCTGGGAGCTTATTATACACGCAGTCTAGGGAGGAAACGTCGAAAATTGGAAAATAATCTCTAAGACAATTTTAAGCATCTTTGTCTAATAAACTACTTGGATATTCTGAATGATTCATCCGCATTAAGCGTTCCAAAGTTGATTCGAGAAAATGCTTTCTAAGGCAAAAATTTGCTTAAAAAATTAACCCAGAAGTAAAGAAAAGCAGTCGAATTGTGTAAATTGGGTGCTTTTTTATTTCTGGGTTATTTTTCTTTCTGAACAAATAAATTCATTTCTCTTGTACATAATAAACAGTTTACATGTTTCTAAATTGTTTCTATGCTTCTGCAATGCAAATTTTTGCCTAGAAAACATTTTTTTCAAACCAAATCTGGAATGCTTATTACCGTTGAACCATTCATGATTTCCAAGTAGTTTATTAAACAAAATATACTTAAAATAGTCTTAAGAGCTTACTTTCCAATTTTCGACGTTTCCTTCCCAGTAGGCTTAGGGAAATCACCGAGGAGAGCAGTTGAAGAACAAATTCGATTCCAGGAGGCACCACAAACACACTGAACACAAGAACAACTGTAACTGTTGTCCCTGCTCACGATCGACCCCATGCCTCATTAGCACGCTGGATCGCAAGTCTTTGCCTAAATCTTTGCCAGTACTGATGGCGACAATTTGAGAATTACACGCTCTATAAATTCTTCTTTTCTTCTTCTTCTTCTTCTTCTTCTTCTTCTTCTTATTATCATTATTATTATTATCATTATTATTATCATTATTATTATTAGAAATTAATAAAGTAAAATAATAAGTATTCATTATCAGATAAATTAACACATACAGCAGATGCACCCAAATGGACCAACTGTTCATGCTCGGGTGCACAAAATGTAGTGTAAGTTGCCCTTCTATTATACTCTAAGAAGAAAAAGGAAAACACGTTTAGCAAGTGAGCTTAGGGAGTGGAGTCGATGAGGAAATGTCATGGAGTATTAGCCCGCGGCCTCCGCGTGGCGGAAGAGGAGCGCCGACGGGGTGGGCGGGTGGGCGTGCGCGCGTGTGCGGGCGGAGGCGCTGCTAACGAGGCCGCCGAGGACGCGTCGCTCGTTTGCGTGCGCTGAGAGACGGCGCAGGTGGCGAGTGGGCGGCCCTTCTTGGCCTTCCCTTGGGGGCAGGGTGGGTGGTCTCTCGCCCCCCCAGCGCGCTCACCCTCTCTTCGTCCAGCCACCGTTTCTCTCGCCTCCGCGGTCACCGATTCTGCCGCCCCCGCGTTCGTTGATTGATTTTTTTGTGTTTCCTGGCTCGTCAACTGCTTCGGTCATTAGTCCCGTTAGTGTAGTGCTTGTTTTTTCTCGGGGAATGGCGGTGATCTTGCCCCCGTTGGATGGCGAGATCCGGCGCCGACCTACCGTCGGCTAGTGGGGTTTCCCCTAACCAGGGCTCTTCCACCAGCGGGGCACCGCCCGGCCGGGACAAGCTCTAAGCTCCCGACCAGCCTCCCGTAATATGTGGTAGTGTAGTGCATGTTAGTGTAAGTAAGTGTGTAAGAGGAGAGGAAAGGACAAGGAAGAGGAAGGAAAGATCACGCGCGATCCGTGGCCCATTTGGTAGGGGCTCCGGCATTCGCCTGGTGTTGATCGGAGAAACCACGAAAAACTACCGATCAGAGCAGCCGGCCGCTAGAATTCTCCTCCAGACAGCGACTGAATTCGACCTAGCGGAAAAGCTAGTGTCGACCCGCGTTCGTATACCCCGCCTCCGCCACCCCAACTCCATGGCTTCCACTTTTGCTAACCACGTGTGGGCCGTTCACACCGTCTGCTCTGCGGCCCACGCCTATGGCGCTCTCAACCCCGCCACCCCGCAATCATCACGCCCACGTCCTCCACCACCACCTAGTCCGCCAACTGTGCTTCCTCAACCCCCGCCTTCCCCACCCTCGCTTCCGCTATTCCAGACTCCATCGCCACCTTCGTTTGCGCTTACCCTATATGTTCCTCTTTTCGTAACCCCGCCGCCCCCACCAGCCTCTCTGCAGCTCCAATCTCACGGTTCCAACAAACCCTGTTCGCTCTATCCTTATACCATTGCAAATGCCTTCATCACCTTCTTAGCTCCTGTCCGCTCCGTCCCTCCTTCATCTTCCGTACGTCCATTCTATTCCTCCGAGAAAAAAGTTCTCATAATACATTGACTGTGTCCGTTCCCCAATCCGTCACGCATATCAGCGTCCCAGTCTAGAATTGACTTTTAACTACATTCCTTGTCGACTGATATAAAATAGTGTTTACCTGAATTGCGTCTGTTATACCGCGATACTTACTTACTCGTGCAGACGCGATTTAAATGACGTTTATAATCGTATGTTTTTGTATTATGTGTGTATGTACTGTTTACTGTAAATAATGTTCGTTGTTAAATTAAGTCAGGATGTAAGACAAAGTAGATTTAGATTAGTTTGTAAGTATCTAGTTTGTAAGCTAGGCCATACGTTATCTAAATAGAATGTAAGATATGTAATAATGTAATAATGTACGTTATGTAAATAGAATTTAAGAATAAATATTATATAACAAATACAGGACGTATTTTCAGTGGAACACTCCTTTACTCTCTGCAATCTCTTATCGCCGTCCATCTCCGCGATCCTCTCCGTCTCTTTTTCCGATATTTCCACCTTCTGCGTCTCCTTCTGCGTCTCTGTCACATCCCTTGGTTTGCTCCGCCAATTCTCCTACCCCTCCCAACCACGTTCGTTACTACACCTCTCTTTTGTTATCTAACACCTTCGATTCAGTCTCTTCCCTTCATCTTCCCCACCGACCATTCCAACTTATCCGACCACCTGCACCTGTTGGCGGAATCCCCGTGGCCCCGTCGCTTGGAAGCCTGCGAAGGCCACAAAGCCCCGGCCGCGCCTCCCGCGGCCCACGCGTCGAGGGCGGAGGGCTCCCGCGAGTTTCGCTGCCGCCTATTGGATGAAGAGGCAGCTTTGTGCGGCGTCCCGCAACTGAGGAGCGGCGCGTTGACAATGCGGGGGCGGGGTGGGGAAGGGGCGGGGCGGAGTGGGCGGGGGGGAGGGCTGCGGGTGGCTGCGGGGGGGGTGGCTGCGGGGGGGAGTGGCTGCGGGGGTGGAGTGGCTGCGGGGGTGGAGTGGCTGCGGGGGTGGAGTGGCTGCGGGGGTGGAGTGGCTGCAGAGGCAGGGTGGATGGAGGGCGGGATGGCAGCGGGGGTGGCGGCTGCGGCGGCGGCGGCTGCGGAGGTTGTTGCGGGGGCGGCTGCAGGGGCGGCTTGGGGGCGCGGTGGCGGCTCCGGGGGCGACGGCAGCTACGGGAACGGAGCTGGGAGCGGTGGCCGGGTGGCTGCAGAATCGAGGGCGGGAGTGACTGCGGGGGCGGCGGGAGCGGCTGCGGGGGCCACTGGGTGGACGGCATTGTGGGTGGGTGGGGGGCGGCGGCGGGGCGGCGGCGGGGCCGCGGCGTGGGCGGCGATGCTGGCAGAGGAATCGCGCCGGTGGTAGAGACAGCTGCGAGGGCGATGGCGGTGACAGCCAGGTCGGAAAGAAGCAGCAACGACATGTTACGCAGCTTCCTCAGGTGGATTCCTGGAAAAACGATGCCGCAATTTTCTCTGAGGGACGTGGCTTCTGGCTGCTGATTTTCTTCTTTTCTGTCAAAGGTTTATTCTGACAAAGGTTTCGTGGGCCAGAATGTACGATATTAAGTTTCCTTTAACAATTATTTCTTTTACTTTTGTAATCGGAGCTTATTGGTTTACGAGTAAGGTACACGACACTAATGGAAATTGTGTGAACTTCTTGGTAATAATTATCTCTGTGCTCTTCAGCCAAAACGTATGGTTTCAGGCTTCGGTTCATTATACATTCTAGTGACATTGTTACCTGGATCGTGAATACAGACATAGAATACTATACGATGATTATGATAGTTCAACTAGCTATTATGAGTATATTTTAACTACTTCAAAATTAACTACCGTATTTCATCAACTTTCTCGTCTTTACTTCGATGGAATTAATAAAATGCTTGTATTATATATTTATTTACCTTATAACGTACTTCTTCTCAGTGGCTTTTATCGAAATCCTCTTTCCTGCCACGTGTTTCATTTCTTTGTTTCCTTTCCCCTTCGCTCTGCCTCTCCCCAGGTCCCCTCGCTCTCCCTGTGTCCACCGGCCCCTCTCCAGGCCACCGCTGTTCTAAGGCGAGAGAACTCGTAAGTGGCCGTGAGGAGCGGGCGCGCGATTGCTCTAAGTCGGAGCGCGTGTCGTCGTGGCGGGGGCGGGGACGGGGGCGGTCAGGGCGCCGTCGTCACAGGCCGGAGTGTGGGGTTGGGGGAGACGGCGCCGGAAATCAATGGGCAGGAGGCCCATCGGATATCAATGTCGCGCGCTTGACGTCCATACGCCCCAGCTGCGCCTGGGCCGGTGTTGCCGTCGCCTCCGCTGATGCTGAGACCAACACCTTGGTTGCCACCTGTATTGTCTTGGAGCATCTCATTGTTGCGAATCTGCAGTTTCCTCTTTCGCAAATAAGTAGGGCTGTTGTGACGCTCGACTCGCTTCTATTAAATGCCGCTATGACCACCGTTTCCTCCTTACATTATAGTCATCGAAGTCGTCCTTGTGGCACACCTCGGTCATACAATTTAGTGCTTATGAGCAACACCTTATTGTCTCTGTCGCGCTATTTACCTCCACTTATGTTGTTCCTGCTAAGACCAACATTTCCGTTGCCACCGTTATCGCTTTGTGGTGCAACGAAGATAATAATTAGGAGTTCCTTCCACTGCAAATAAAAAGCTCTTTGTGAGGTTCGACATGTTCTGTTAATTCCGTTAATACCAACGCCTTCGTTCTTACCTTTAGTGCCTTGTGACACACCTCAGTTTAGCAATTTCTTCGATTGCGATGAGAAACACGCTCATGACATTCGACTCTGTACCAGACGTGTTCAGTGTGGTGTGTATGTAGAAGGGTCGTCTGTAATCGTAATTGCCGTGACTAATCCTCTCCTGTTTCCACCCCTCCATTCCGGCTGTCATATGTATCCACACATTAGCTGCTATTATCACCGTCGCATTTGTCACATTCTGTTCAAATAAGTATGGTCATTTGAATAAAACGACCGAACAATGCTCAATAAGACATACTCTCGTCTACCTGGTCACAATGCCTTACAGTTTCTTTCAGTGTCGAATGCTTAAATCAATATTATCGTAAGATTTACTATTATGTGATCGTAACTTTTAGAAACAGTATAATTAACCTTGCTCATAATCTTTTCCATCTCTTCAGGAATTGCCTTTCCAATCTGCAGAATCAATCTGTTCATCTTTTGTCATGCATCTGTAATACTTTTCCAGGTCATAAATTGCATCTTAAAACATAAATAATTACAATATGTTTCATAAGAATTCTGTTTCCAATTGCAGAATTTTTTTTTTTTTTAAGAACTTGTTTGCAAATGGTTACTTACTTACCAAAACGTCTCTGAAAGAGTATTCAAAATGGAGTAAATAAAAATCTTGGAATATATGGAATCTTCTGGTTTCTCGGGGTTTCTAAACGGTGAAAAGCACATTTCGGCAAAGCATTTACAAAGCATTTTTGCGTTTGCGTAACTCAGAATGAATATGTGAAGAACCATAATTTATGGATTTCAGTGATTAACACTTTTACGTATGTAAAGTTGCTTCGCTCAAAAGGCGTTTCTCTTAAAATGAACAACGCCATCGTGAATGTTGCCTCCCATTCATTAGCGCCTCTACTCTTAACCGGCCACGTGCACTAACACCAACTTCTCCTTGTCCTTCTTCTTCCAATTCTGCTGGTTCCTCAACGCCTCCAGTCGCCAGCAACGCTGCCTCTCCTACTTCTCCTCCACTACTGCTGCTGCATTTGAATTTCATGTAAGAGCGACAGTCCTACGACGGTAACAGGACTGAGTCGAGTGTCACGGGAGAGCTTCTTATTAGCAATCGGGAAAATTGCATCACTGAGGTGTGCCACAAGGTACCAAAATGTTTACATTTAATATAAACAAATTTAGACTTTGACTGTTATGTGGCCACGTGCAGTAACCCCGCCGTCTTCTCTCCCTCCAGTTCTCGTTCTCGCTTCCTCAACGCCTCCATCAGCCTCCTACGCTACCCCGCCCCTCCGACTTCTCCTCCGCCACTGCCGCCGCAAATTGGCCCCCCCCCCCGCTGCCCGTGCGACCCGGCGCCCTCGCGCGCCGCCCCCCCTGCCACCGCGCCGCCTCGCCCGGCGTTGTGTCGCCTCGTCCCGTCCCGTCCCGCCCCTTTTCCGTCCCCTATCCGTCCCCTTTTCCACTCCGTCCCGTCCCCCTGCCGCCTCGTCGCGCCCACGGAATGTTGCCGGCGAGTTTGCGCGCGTTATTTCAGGGAGGAATCCTCGTTAGTAAATCGTCTATCTCCCTAATTGGATCGCAGCGTGCGAGAAATTACCAATTTTCTCCCCTCCACGTGATTGTGGGAAAGGAGAGGAGAAAACGCTCTGTTCTCCGGGATTCTATTACCACTTTCAGTTGTGCTCGTCGCTTCTTTTGGTTTTTGTTTCTAAATGTGAAAATATTCTATTCTATTTTCGTAATAATGTACCCATTTTGGTAAACCGTCATAATCAACTCTATATCTCAAATGATCCGTAGTTTATCATACTAATGAGAAATGGTTAATGAATGATTAAAGATGTCGATACGTTGTTAAAAATTGATAAAGATTTATTTTTGACAATAAATTGAACCAGTGTGTTTATGGTGATTGATAAAATAACGCCATGAGCCTTTTGTACTGAGTGATGATGGATATATTTTACATTTTATTTTACTCTTGTTAACAAATCTTCAAAATAGAGGATGGAATTTTTTAAGTTAGTTTCCGATGGTTTCATGTTAATACAGAATGACTACCAACAAGGTATGATATAGATGCATGTACAGATATATAGATAATATACAAGATAACATGACGTGGAGATACCGGTTAAGAGACATCGTTCCAAATTTGTTTATGATTGATTTTTATTATAAAAAGAGAAAAATAAGTCTAATTACTATTTGTGCACAGTTACAACTTATTGTGACCTTTGACTTTACTATAAACAGTACGAATGGGGATCCGTTATTTTTTTTTTAGTTTAAACGACAAAAAGCACTAGAATTTCTCTTCTATGTTTGAGTATGAATGTTATGAATAGCACAGAGCATACCTGTGTGCATTCGTTTCATGAACGTATCGCGTGGCCATACCTCTAACATGTATCACATGTTTTGAAAACTTTTCCCCCACAAAGAGTGCCACTATTCCGTCGCATTGAAATCAGAGTTGGACCATGCATTTCATCCGCAGTTCCTTTGAGCGCACACGGCGGCGAACTGTATTTCATTTCAAAAGAGGTATAATAGTGTCTTCCGCGCACATATTCAATTTAAGTTGTCTGACAGCCTCTAACCGCTTCGCTGAAACAGAAACCCTTTGGCTTTGGATTGCAGGGAGCAGTCCTTTGCCGACGCACGGTCTCGCTGGGAGATGTGTGGCTGAAACCAATATATCGAGCTTTGTACCTCCATAAAGACAGTGGAACCAACCGCGCTCTCCGGATATTGTTCCAAAGCCGACACGAGGTGTTTGCCGCGGGCCGGGCTCGCGCGTAGATTCGCAGGTCTCCGGTCAGACGACGGAGGTCGCCGGCCCAATGTTGATTCGTTGGCTCAGCGTCCGCGGCGTCGTGGCACTGATGCTGTTGCCAACCTACAGCCCGAAATGTTACTATAGCTGAACCGCTCGCAAAAACCATCATGGCGGACGTACCTTTGTTAAAGTCTCGAAGCTGCCCCACCCTGCGGCATCTGAGATTTCCCCTCTCTGCGATAAAGGAAGCGCGTAGGCGAGAAGGAGAGGCGACTTCGAGACGCAGCGATCGTGCTGACCGTCACTCGTCATTACTGCCCTCTTCGTCAAAAGAGGAACTCGCACTCCCAGGAGTGTCCAAAGAAATGAATACATCGTATTGTGCAAACGCTTCTCTGCAAAACATTTCCTTTTCTTTTAAGGATGCACCAATAGTTTCTGCTGCCTCGCGCCCTTTTATAAATCCCCAAACAAGTTCTATTGGATTTAGATCTGGATGGTACGGTGGAAAACGGAGAGGAATGTGGTCATGTTCAATGATTATTTGATCAATGACCTATCGTTTTTCAGTGGATATACTTTGAATTATTTGTAATAATTGGGTTTTGTGAATAACAGCAGCTACTGTGTAAAGGACACTGTCACTGCTCACTAGCCACGGTAAAACACGGACTGGAGACCGAAATAATTTTTTTTCCCCGTAGAAACACGTAAGCTGCCTTCCGTCTGATCCTTCTCACTCGTCAGTTTGTTATCACCAAACTCACAGTGTTGAATTACCGCGCGACGCACGAGAGAAAGACAGAGGGAGAGCTATGTTGTGACAAAGAGCGCAGGCAGGCGGGGAAATATTAGGAATTTGGAGGGAGAGGCCACTTTCGGGCATGCGCAGTGGAAGGTTTTTTTCAGAGTGGTAGAGCAATAGTGATTGATTACTTAGCGTTTCCAGCCACGTTACATTCTATGGTCATTAGTGTCGTAACTGTAGTACGTTTTGTATCCCGACAAGTGGTGGTGTTCCTCGTGGCTAGAATGTGGAATCCGGCGCCATTTGCATGTCGGTTATCAGGGATTTTGTAACGAGTCGAGATGTCAGAGACTTTCAACATCAAGAAGACGTTCGTGTGCTCGGCCTGCTTGGGCTAAAACTACAGGTTGGCAAGGCCAGACGCCATAGTGACGGACAAGATTCGCCAAGAAATAAAATCAAAAACCAGATCGAAAATAGATGTCTCCGAGAATGATTCGAGGTCTAGTAGATGACTAAAAAAATGTAAGACGTGGTAAATGTTGCCTGCAAAAATGCGTAGAGAGGAGCTCAATGTTTAAGTTAGCAACAGGGAATGTACGTCTTGAAGAAATTTGAAGATTCGATGATGTATAGACGTGAGTGGGAGGGTGTATGTACGGAGAATTGAACGTACTATAACCATTCTCAGAGAACTGTTAGGATTAGATTTATTTGTTTTTTCTTTCTAATTGATAATTGTGCGAAGATTTTTTTTCTTTTTTATTTTATTTCTGTTAAATATTGTGAAAAAATTGTTTTGAGTTGAAATTTGGAATTGTTTTTAAATTTAATCAAATGGAAAGTTACCTTTATTCAAGTCTATGGTGTATGCTGTAGAATCATCTGCTCTAAAAAATTATGTTTCTGTTTTTTTCTTATTATTGAATTTGGTTCATTAAAGAAAAAAATTAGAACCATCTTAATTTTGCTCCTCCAGTTATATTCTCCAGCGAGGCATCACCCCAGCCGGGTGAAGGAGTAAGCTTTCATCTGGTCTCCGGATACGTGTGGTGCTGTAGTACACAGTTTGTGAGCTTGGGGGGGGATGACAGTACAAGGATGAGAAAGGAAAGACCACGTGCGGTCCGTGATCCGTTTGTTAAGCTATTGCACCGACATTAGCCTGATCGAAGAAACCACGGAAAACTACCGATCTGATCGTTAGAATTATCCTTCACTCAGCGGCTAAATTCGTCGTAGCTGAAATGCTAGTGTGTAAAATCCGCCACCGTCGGGACTCGAACCCTAGGACCTCTCGACAAACGTCGCTGCAGAATCAGCATCGATGACGGTCGTTCGTCGCGGCGGGACGGCGGGGAAGACGGGGAATGGGCGGGGAAGAGGAGCGGGTAGAGGGGCGGG
Source organism: Teleogryllus oceanicus (assembly GCA_964035755.1). Classification (NCBI taxonomy): domain Eukaryota; kingdom Metazoa; phylum Arthropoda; class Insecta; order Orthoptera; family Gryllidae; genus Teleogryllus; species Teleogryllus oceanicus. The sequence continues at coordinate 109,978,427 of CAXIVR010000006.1, read as the reverse complement.
GCTTTGGTTGTCGACCGGGGGCTATGGGACACGGCTCCGCCCCCGCAGGGCCTCGCCGCGCCGCGCCGGGCAGCAGCGGGGCTGTGTTTGCGCGTCGGATTACCGCCGACCGCGAGCCCGCCCCCGCCCCCGCCCGCGTCTCCGCCCTGTGCCCCCCCTCCCCCCGCTGCACACGGTCGTCGCGGCTGCGCACATACTCGCCATCTGGCGCGCCACCCAAGATGCCGCGTCGGCAGCTCTCCGCCGCCTCCGCGCACATGGTCCCGCCGCGTCGCTGCGGGGGCGGGGCAGGGGCGGGGGATGGGCCGAGGCGCGGGAGGAGTACTGCGAAGTTGCGAAAATGGCTTTGTGGGTGTGGGGAAGTGGGGAAGAAATCGTTTGTGCAAACAAAGGATTCGGGACTTGATGTGGTTGTGTGTTGTGTGTGTGTATGCGTGTGTTTGTGTTTATGTATGTGTGTGTTTGTATATGTATGTGTGTTTGTGTGTGTCTCTATATGTGTGTTTGTATGTGTGAGGGTCTGTATGTGTGTGTTGTTTGTTGTGTGTTTTTCTGTGTGTGGGTGTGTTTCTTTGTCTGTGTGTTTGTGTGGATATTTGTATGTGTCTGTATGAAGGGAAATACTTCGCCTAATTTGTATTATTCTTCCTAATTTAGGATACTTAAATAATCCAATACTGTGTACTAATGCTCCTGTAATTTGTCTTCTCTGTTGTGGAATGTAGTCCCAAAACGATATAGAAAATAAATATGTTATAAGAAACTGAAACTAGAAGGAGACAAATGAGAAAATAGGATTATACAATTAAGGGATAGGTAAATTTAATATTTAGTTAGTTATTTACACTGTATAAAGGAGATTTTCATACTAGCAGTGCAATGTAAAAACGTGTATGGAAAATTGTAAAAATTATCAAGGTTAAAATAAATGGTAAGTTTGTATACGACTAACTTACTCGATTGCACGATCTATTTCACATTTCCTTAATGAATTTTCTATAAAATTGCACTGAACATCATTTGATCATTTTATCCTTCCTCACATAACTTATTTTTCAGTTTCTGCTCATACGCAAATGTTGAGTCTAAAACGACACCCCAAAAACACGTATCCAAAATCGCTCCTCTCTAAGACCAACACTGTGACTCATTACCTCTGAGAATCAAACAAACACCAGTAAATTAACAGTCAGAGGTCCCCACTCTGAGACCTTAAGACCTTCGCGGGCCTTCTGCGACAAAAGACAACCGCAGCACTTGTTAGCGCGGGCTGCGGCGACCGCGACAAGTACCTTTGCCCGGAGTATTGACTGCCGGCGCTCTCGCCATTCCGTCTTTTGTTTTATTCAACACACAGAGAGGGATGCGCTTAAGACACAGCCACTCCCGAAATTCCTCCGAAAAGAATCCTCTCTTCCACGCCCTCGCCGCCCGGAACCGCATCCCGGTGGACTATGGGCCCTGCTCCCGAGAAGACGGTCAAAAAAGAAAACAAAAAAATTCAAACAAAGACCTAGTTTGTATATTGTAACTTTTTCAATGGTTTGCTGAGTGGTCCTAAAGATAATAGTTGCAATAATAGGAAATTCTAGAATATTTTAATTTCAAAATGAGTTTCTATTGGCTGTAAGTGAATCAGGCAGTTTGTAAGGGAGAATAACAACGTGTCCTTTTAAAGATCCGCAAAATTCATTGGGCTCATCACATTTAATTCTGCAAACTCAATTTATCTGCTGAAGAAATACACAAAATTAACATAAATTATAAAATTATTTTAATATTTTTTTATTTTATAAGTTAATACCTTAAACATATTTTTGATGTAAAAACTGCACTACGATATGGTATGAAGAGCACGGAGAAAAAGTTACTTCAAAGTTACTCCGAAAAATTTGAAAACGAAGCTTATACATTTGTCTAATAATACATTGGCATCTGTTAGATCTATCGAACCACTCTGATTTTGGAAGAACACGTTGTGGAATATATGTAACTATATATTTTGAGACTAATTTGAAAACCTGTAATGGAGATGTAAGGGTGTGATTTTGGGTAATCGGTAAGTTTCTTCTCTATTATCTAGACGGTTGATAGCTAAAGGATTTGGGTGGGTTTCCAAACGTTGAAGATAAGTTGAACTGCTTGTTTCGATTCTTTTGAAGACTCTCGGTACTTTTAAGCCTCTTTGGAGCGTTGTGTTTTGGATGTACCATGGTGCTGCAGCAATCATCCTAAACGTTTTGGATTGAAATATTTGTAAAATGGCGAGATTTGGCCTGAATAAAAAGATGTACTCATTTTGTTTAAAACGCGCTGAGGGAAAAAAATGTGCACATGCGCGCGCGGACATGCCGGCTCGCAACTTTCAAAACTGAAATGGAAGCGAACGGTAAAGCTCGTCAGAGGTCGTCCTATCAATTCTGCTATTACAACTGGAATGTGTAATTTCGTTGAAAGCGCGTCTTCGAGGAAGAAAAGAAAAAAGTTTGGAGGCTGAAAAATATGCCTTTTTACTCTCTTCCTTACTTTCTTTCTGTTTCATTTTACGAAGTAGAGTTAAAAGTTCTGGCCTCTCGTTCTTTGCTGTTTGGGTGAGAGTGCTTCTTTGGGAGAAAGAGGTGTCATTTTTATGGCTTTGGATTTACACAAGAGCAACAAAGAGAAATGATTTAGAAAGGTAGGCTTTTTCAATTAAGAGGGATTTCATGTCTCGCATACCGAGTATGTATTGTATATGTGTGGCGTTCACACGGACTTCTTTGAGAATCCTGTTGTGTCCCCTGAAAATCACGAGTTGAAGCATATATGTAGAAAAATGTTTGTCTAGTTCAAATTTGAAAAACAAATTGCTGTTATCTTAACTGCTGTGACTTCAAATGCAATAGATAACACGAGAAATATTAAAAATGAAACTAACACTTAATCGTCTTCATTATTAGTTCGGTTTACAATAGGTTAATGATGAGAGATATAAAATTGTATAGATAAAATAATACAACTTTAGAGAAATTTCACAATGCATTTGCGAACTTGTTATAACTATATACGTCATCGAAGTCAGACTATTCAGGCACTACAGAGGAAATACAATTTGGTATTGCACATCGAATTTGTGTGGTATTTTCCATTTATGACATCACATGTTTTATGTAGAAATCGATGTTGTGGTAAATATCGATTCATCAAATAAATTAATCTGAATTTGGAAGATCTGTCCATAGCACTTTGAAATAAAACGTTATCCTTCATGTCAAAGTACATCCGTGCCTTAATAGTTATTGAATAAATAAGAATATCTAATATTGACAAAGTGTTGCATCTTCAAATTCCCGTCACATTCAAAACAATATTGTGATCTGCAATTCAGTCATTTCCGGAAAGAATAGCTTAGACGCATGAATGAATTTTGTAGATTGAAATAAATTACATCCCAAGACTTTTTGAGAATGTTGACGTAAAACATCTTTGTATCGATGATTTCGGAAGTTGAATCTGTGAGCGCTGTGAACGTTCCGTCCTTTCCTGTCGTAAACAATGCCACAGACAGAATTGCATAAGAGTAGTGCAATCTCCCGCCTCATGATAGTGAAAGAGTGCGCTCTCGTAGTCACAACTATATCCTCACAGATTCATTTCCCCTCTCCCCGGTCGGCGGGCAGTCGAACGTTCATTCCGTAGCGGAAGCGGAAAAAATGCCACCCCCTTCCCCAAATTAAGCGACCAGTTCCGCGCAAATGGGCACATCCCGCAGATATACTCCCCTCCCCTCCCCTCCCCGTTCCCCCACCCACTTCCTCCCCCCTCCAACCCGTTCGCTCCGTCACACACCCCGCGCTGCCCGCTCGCTCAACTGACGGAGAAATATTTAAATTTCACTCGCCGATCTGCTGCTATTGACAACCGAGTATCACTCCGCGTTAAATGGCGTGCACGCTCGCGCGAGGAATTTACACACGCGCCGGATTTTATCATAATGTTGTCATAAATTGTGTTATTTTAAGCCGGCGCCGCCGTTCCCCATCGTGGCGCTAGCGTCGCTCCCCACGTCGCCGGTGCCCTCTTCGACCACGCCCCCTACACGGAAATATCAAAATTACGCCCGGGGCTCTGGGAGGTGGCCGTGGATACGGGCCGGGGGCGGGAGGGGGCGGGGCTCGCGCTACGTGTGCGCTGTTGACAATGTTCTCGGCTTGTCCCCGGTACAACGCGGCATTATGGCAACATCTCATTAGTTGGGTACACAGCGGACGGTATAAAGTAATGAGCAATTAAATAACCGTGTACGGGGCGGTTAGAGACTGCGGGACAGAGGGTGAGTGCCTGGACAAATGCCCAGAGCGCGTGGTTCGCCGCCGCCGGCCGGCCGGCCGACCATCCTGTGTTCGCCGCAATGTTTACAGTTATTGCATGCGGGCGGGAGGCGCGCGCTGCTAAGTGCCGGTGTTGCGGTAGGCCGAAGGCAATTGTCGCTGATGGACGGGGTTTCTGCCCTCAGGAAATGACTCATACTTTGCGCGCGGTACATTGAAACTGCGTTGAAAAGTACTGGGGTATTAATTTCCGCACGGTTAATTAAGGGCCTGCTGATTAGCTGTAGCGTGAAATTGTGTAGTGATGTATATATTGATCAAAAGAGGACGGGGAGAAATGAGTTTGATGGAGGTTTTCAATCGTCTTTCAATCAATTAAGCAATCATATAGGCATACGTATTGTATTCCGCGTATATACGCCTCCGCTAGTATCTATAATTTTCAAAGCAAGTGTTTCATTGGCAGTTACATCGCGGGGGAAATAGTATAAAAAATTGTATGCTGAATTTCGTAAAATACATGGTTTTCTTTATGCGTCTTAGTTTTTAAATACTACTTCCCTAAGTCTAAATTTTAATTAAATTGGATAAAATCCGTATATATCAAATGCTTCGATTCAACGTAATCAGTTTGGCCTTTCTATTAAATAGCTGAACATTACAATTGTTATATTTGTAATAAAATTTTTCTTTTAGAATAATACTGTAATTTAGTCTCCTTACTGGCTTTGGACTTATGTCTAATGTCATAGGAAAGCAATTCCGCAATGTTTCTTGGTTAATACATGCAAAATAAAAAGCAATACTCAATGTATTTCATCCTTGCTGTCGCAATCAGATGCACCACCGACGCAATTACTTGGTTCATAATTGAAAATTTCTGGAGAACAAAAAACAACTTTGCATTTTCGTAATGTGATTAGAATCGGAATGCACTGCCCAACAATCCCATACGTCAACATAGCCAGCAGCGACACCTCATTTCGATGTCTCTCCTATCTTTATGGACATCTTTTAATGATCTTCATCGTAAAAAATCGTACAAAAGTAAGCTTGTGATTAAGTCATTGGTTAAATCTTTGCAAAATCTTTGGAACTTTTTAGATGCTCTTCATTGAATGCCATTTTATATTTGGGAGCACATTTAAAAAATTTACAAACGTTTTTCGGTGAGAATTTTTACAATGTTCTACAATGAAGAGTACGCTTATGTCTTCATACAAATCTTTAATCATACAGAGTGCCAAATGCGCTAAGGCACGCATTTCGAATCCTTCTCAGCTTCTCTGGTTGCAACCATCGTACGAGGGAGCTCTGTGAGTTGGCGGCGGTTGGAGCGGCGACGTTCCGGGGACACGTTGCGAGTGCTGAGCAAACACTCCTCCCGTCGCATATCGACTCCCCCGCGAATCGATACTCTTCGCCAGCCATCGACCGGGAATTTGATGAATATTTCTGAACGCACTTCTGCGCGGCGATAAAGCCGTTTCGGGGGGCCCTGGAATTTGTACCGCTTCCCGGCGACGGTACACTGCGATTAAATTAAGCGAAAAAATTGCATTTTCTTCGGGACAGAACTGTCTCCTTCATTAAATTATACCTCCTTTTTTTCACGAATTCCTGTTATTCTGCCGTGTACCGTCGTTAATCGAATTAGGCAGGCACAGCAATCTCAATACTCGAGGTCTCTCTCAGGGATTCTTCAACACCAAGGCGGAACATCGCGACGAAAATTTTCCGAAATTGAGTCCTCGTTCTCGATTTACTTCATTTCCCTGCAGGGTGATATTGAATATTTATCGCAGAATTCGGGTTTTCGAAATTTCACGCTCCTCTTGTGTTTTTTCACGCTTAATAAACTTATGCGATGAAATATTCAACGCGTTGTCGGCAAGTACGCGGGATGAACTGATAACTTTTTGTCGATATCTTAATTTAACGGGCCTTTAGGCGCCCGTGTGTATGCGAGCCGGCTGTCATGCATGGTATTTATTTATTGGCGCTCGCAACGTCAGCTCCCCTAACGTTGTTGGGGGCGTTTTCACCTGAGGCTACATTCTGTTTTCTTGCGTAAAATAATATTGTTTACGCATCGGCGAGCATGGAGTAGCATATGTTAACCCAGTATATCGATAAGAATCCGTCCGCAGGCCTCTGCGGAACATCTTATGGGCGAAGTTCATAAATATTTTGTGGGAATAAATTAGTAATTCTTGCTAACATGTTGTTCTGAAGGACTTAAATTTTGTGAAGTGTTTTTAAAAGCACAGAATATTTGCTTGCATTAGAAACTTTGCAAGGTAATACGTTTATTGCTAGTTGTTAAATGTGCGGAAAGCTTAATAAAAGTGACGAAAATGGCATTACTTTATGCATCTGTCAACAAAATGCATCCAAGTTATCCTGTTTAGGACAATAAATTAAATCTGCCATCTGTCAATTTGTTAAATTTAATATTTGTATTGTATGACATTTTGTAAATTATTCACGTTATGGTTTTTTAATTGTTTCTGTTACATTGCACAACAATACTGTCTACTACAGAAAAAAATCAAAATCGATTTTAAGATTGCTTGTTTTATTATTAAACGAAAATTCAAATATCTGGGTGGAGAACGGATTTTATCAGATGTCTGGTGACGTAAGTGAAATACGTGCGACCGCATTAGGGTTAATTTATAAGAATGGGTTTTTCCAAAATATAACCGGGAGCGGTAGCTCAGTGCATCAACTGATGTCACTCCAGCGCCTCTGACCGGGAGGTCCTAGGTTCGAGTCCTGACGGCGGCAGGATTTTCGACACTAGCTTTTCAGCTATGTCGCATTCAGTCGTTGTCTGGAGGAGAATTCTAGCGGCCGGCTGCTCTGATATGATGTTTTCCGTGGTTTCTCCGATCAACACCAGGCGAATGCCGGAGCAGTACCCTGCCAAACGGGCCACGGACCGCGCGCGATCTGTCCTTCCTCTTCCTTGTCCTATCCTCTCCCTTTACACACACACTTACACTAACATGCACTACACTTCCACATATTCTGGGAGACCGGTCGGGAGCTTAGAGCTTGTCCCGGCTGGGGTGGTGCCCCGCTGGTGGGGGAGTCCTGGTTAGGGGGAAACCCCACTAGCCGACGGTAGGTCGGCGCCGGATCTCGTCATCCAACGAGGGAAGATCACTGCTATCTCCGGGGGAAACATGCACTACACTAACGGGACTAATGACCAAAGCAGTTGACGCGCCCGGAAACACGAATCAATCAATCAATCAAAAATATAACGGCTGAAGTATGCAAGAATTCATACGTTTTGGATTTTTAGTAAAGCACGTAATTTTTTTGAGAAATATGAGTTTCTGATGTAAAGTTGAAAATGTATAATGCTGGTTTATACATAAATATTTGAGATATTTGTAAATGAAATGCATTTGTTTATATTACAATTTTTTTTGTTTTGAAATGAAAATATATACTTAACTTGTCTGTTGTTTCAGGTATGGCATTCAAGAAGCTTGTCGGAGAAGTTACAAAGATGTACAATAAAGCAATTGTGAGTACCCAATGTTTTGTGAGAGCAGTTGCTTTTACAAAAGCAATTATTACTCCTTACAATACTGTAAAAACTCGTTATTAATTTATGGTCCCGTAGATGATTCATTAATTATGTTCATAGTTTATCTCCATTAATTTTTTTCAGAAAATTTTCCTTAGCAAGAACATAAATGCATATAGTCCCCAGGATTTGAGTTTTCTCCATATTCTACAGATAATGAGATGTTACTTGTATCATATTTGAGAAACCGAAGCGACCGTACATTCGCATTGATATTTCGGTTTACATCATTTACATGCAAAACAAACTTAAAAATCAAGAGATCCTTATATTAATTTCTATTGATATTATCTATTTTATTCTTTTCAATTATGTCTCTAGTATTTTTTGTCCTCATTAAGGATTTCTATTTTATTTTATTTTCACGACATTGGATTCGTCATTTTCAAATCCATTAATCTTCTTTTTCGTTTACATTCTACTGTCCCCCTATACTCTTTTACGTACTTCCACCCTCGCCATACCTCACAGTTTCATGTCCACTTTCGCGTATCAGACAGTTTCCGTGTATTTCTTATTCAACACTTCTCCATCACCTGCTCATGTCCGACCTCTTTGCGTCCGAATACCATACCGTTTTAACTAGGATCAAAGCTGCTGCCCACGCGGCTATTTCTTCGTGTTTTACTCGGAATGCGTCGGGGGCGAGCGGTCGGACCGTGTTAGGGCGCCTGTGACCCGAACGTCTGCTTCGGAACCGCTCGTCCGTTGTTTTAATTTTTTTCTTTTTGCAGCGCGTCCGATGAAGTTGCGAACTTTTGTGCGGAGTCCGGTGAGATGGTCGCGATCGTTGGTAAAGCTTTCACGGAGAAAGGGCTGGAGAATTAATGGCCACGTGGCTTTGCCAGAGAGCCAACCTGTATTCATCATAAATACAAGCCGGGCTATTCAAGTTTTGTGCTTCGTTCTAGTATAACTTATCCGGAAATGTATTCATGTTTTTTTAAACAAAAGATCAGAATGTATATACTTTTTTTTAATTCCTTAAATTTAAAAAAATTTTATTTTACAAAGTGAATACATATGATTCTTTGTTGAATAGAATCTCATCATGATACACAAAGCACATTCTTGTTCTGTTTTAGCGTCTTTGTAATCCATTAGTTACAATTCTTTCATTTAAATTGCTTTAATAATTACACTTTGCTTAAAATATATTTTAAAACTTTTAAAAATATTGATCATTATGAACGATGTGTTATATCAACATACACAGACTAAAAACTTCTGTAACGTTGCATTACCAGATGCAAGGGAAAGGTGACTCAAAAAATTATCTTCACTTCGCAACTCTCAGTCTTATTGAATAATAGAAAAGAAATCTCCAAGTAAAAAAAGGTAAGAACAAAAAAAAAGACATCAACTTTTTCTACTCATTTGGCATTCCCAACTTTTCCAATCACTTTAACAGGAGGAGCTAACGCCGCTCGGCGATTGAACCTAATCAAGGGAATAAAACTCCGTCTCGACGTCGGGCGCTTTCTTGGCGCCGGAAATATGACGACGCAATGCGCGCTCAGCGAGGGACGGGGCGAGCGGAGCCCCCGATTTACGAGGGGCACGCGTTGCTCCCCTTCCCCTTCCCCTTCCCCCTCCCACTCCCACTCCCGTTCCCGAACGCACACAGTGGGCCCACATCCAAAGTACTCGTACCGTACTTGCTCGCTACACTGTTTTTCTTTTTATCATTGTCTTGGTCCTTTTATTTAATTTATTTGAAGCCGCTTTTAGAATGTGTTTTAGCATTAGGATTAGTACTTAAAGTTCAATCAGATTGTGTTGTGCCATCGAAGATAGTTTTCGTTTCAGTCTTTATTTAAGTTCCTCCCCTAATGGAGTGTTCGATGACTCCGTAGGAAAAATATCCTGATTATATGTTTCTCAAATTTCATGTTATAATTCATATATATTAACGCAGGAAACCAACATCAAAATAATTTAATAGAAACTATAAAATCTCAAATAAATCTTTGATATGAATAGAATCTTTCTCTCTACAAAGCGTATAGTGCGAATATTCGTATTGTAAATTTGATTGATTTGATTTGATTTTTTCGTGTTTCGAGGCACGTCAATTGCTTTGGTCATTAGTCCTGTTAGTGTAGTGCATGTTTTTCTCGGGATATGCGCGGTGATCTTTTTCCGCTGGATGGCGACATCCGGCGGCGATCTACCGTCGGCTAATGGGGTTTCCTAACCAGGACTCTCCCACCAGCGGGCACCGCCTCAACCGGGACAAGCTCTTAGCTCCGGACCGGCCTTCCGGAATAAGTGGTAGTGTAGTACATGCTAGTGGAAGTGTGTGTGTGTGTGTGTGTGTAAGGGAGAGGATAGGACAAGGAAGAGGAATGAAAGATCGCGCGCGGTCCGTGGCCCGTTTGGTAGGGTACTGCTCCGGCATTCGCCTGCTGTTGATCAGAGAAACCACGGAAAACTACCGATCAGAGTAGCCGGCCGCTCGAGTTCTCCAGACAGCGACTGAACTCGACCTTGCTGAAAAGCTGGTGTTGAAAATCCAGCCGCCATCAGGACTCGAACCTAGGACCTCCCGGTCAGTTGGGCTGCAGTGCCATCAGTTGCACTGAGCTACCGCTCCCGGTTGTAAATTTGAGATATCCCATTCGGATGAAGCAGCCCTTTGGCCCAACATGGGCGTTCCGCCCTTCGCCAGGTGCACTTTCGGCGTCCTCCTCATTCTTTTCTTCCCCTCCATCCTCATCCCCGCCCCGCTGGCCTGGATGCCGCCCCCGCCGCCTGGTTAGTCGGCGCCTCGAATAAGAATGCGATGGAAAGCCCATATTTAACTTGGTCAATGACCCGCGAAGCAGTGATGGGGCGCCGGTCGAAGCTCCGGAGGCGCCGAGGGTAGGGTTGCGAAGCCTGCGCGGGCGGCGACGCAGGTGGCTCGGGTGCCCCGGCGGCGGGAAGAAACGCAAAGCGGCGAAGATTAAGTAATTAGGGGGGTGTAGGAAAGGGAAGGAATTTGAGAAGAGGGGGCTGCAAGAAAGGGCGCGAATGTTAGAAACAAACGAGAACTGAGCGAAGTTTAAGAAAATGTTCAAGCATCCTGAAGACCATAAAAATAAAAAACTCGGTACAAAAGTATGGAGCATAGGTCAGCTATATAAGGGAAGGAACCATAAAAAACTCGGTACAAAAGTATGGAGCATAGGTCAGCTATATAAGGGAAGGAACCATACAAGAAATGGGTACAACGGTTACATTACGATAGCAAAATAAATTAGTTCAAATCGATCAAATTATATGAATGGAAAACTGAAATTTGTATAACCTTACGGGACATTAGGGGTAGAGAAAAAGTCTTGCGCAAATGAGTAACCCACAAGAGGATGTGCAATGAAGATGAGAGACGACATGCGAAGCAGGAATGAACGGCAACGCGGAGACAATTCGGATAGAGAGAGCCTCCTGGGTGGGCACGGTCTACAACGCAGGGACCTAACGCCAGTTGCACCCTGCCGCCACCGGAGGCGCGCGCGTCGCCGCTATCTCGCGCGGAAGAGACCGGCCCGGCGCGGCGGAGAGCGCTATCCGGCTATTGATTCGCTGAATAGAAATTAGCTAATTCCCAGCAGTATCACGCGCCATTGCGCCTGCCCCGCGCCCCCTCCCCTCCCCTCCCCTCCCCCTCCCTGTGCATCCGAAAGCGCTCTCCTCGACGCCTGATAAAGTGTGCGGGCCGCCGGGCGCCTATATGGGGCTCCGCCGGCTGCGCCCGACCCGACCCGGCCCAGCACTTGGACGGGATATGGACGGCGCGGGGGACACGTGGACCCGGAGGAAAGGGGGAAGCACACGTGGGGACGGAATACCCAGCGGAGGGCGTAAGCACTGTATTCCAGGACAGCGGATATGTGTGATAGAATGGAGGTGTTAAAGGATTCGAATGGAAATAGAACCCAGGGTCATATATATATATATATATATATATATATATATATATATATATATATATAAAGTATACTTTTTGTGCTTAAAAACACTAAAATTTCGGAAGAAAATTCTTAATTTATTCAATATATCATCCAAAAATGGTAAGAAATAACCAAAGGAATTACTGAGATGGTGTCTGCAATAATTTCATGGAGCTTTTTCAATTCTTCAGACCATTCTTGCGGCAAATAGTGAGATTTTAAAAATTTAATATAATTGTAATGTGAATACTCACGCAACACAATAGACTAGAATCTTTGCCTATGCGTAAGTTAAGAATAGAATGGTGTTATTCGTGTTTCCCGAATATTTAAGTTAGCACACGGTGCGATCTGAGGAAAAGGTGGGGTTCACAACTTCTTCGGGGTTTATATAAACCTGTTTAAAATCTTCGAGTTAGTGATCGGATGGTAACGCAAATGGGCGGCGGATGAGAAAGCGAGCAGGTGCGTGTGTGGTTGGATAAAATGGATGCTTGGAGCAAGCAGATGGATTGATGGGTGGGGAGTGGGTAAGTTAGCATGTCGAAGGGAGCGTAGTTAAGTGCAAGAGCGGGTGGAAGGAAGGGGTGGGTAGATGGGTCGTTGTGGAGCGGGATGTTTAAAGTTAACAGGAGAGTGTGCGAGTGGGAAAGCGGATGGGCACGCGAAGAGACGGTGGGTGAAAGAGTGCTCAGGTGGGTGAGTAGTTGCTTAATCGACCTAACGGGTGGGGGCGGAAACCGGAGGATGCATGAGAGCGGGGGTGTGGATGGTTGAATGGGTAGATGGATAGGTAAGCAAGATATTAAGCAAACGGGAAAGTGAGGAAGCTATCATATGAAAGGATGCGTGGTTAGGAGACCGAGCATGCATATGGGTGGGCGGGTGGCTGCGTGAGCGGCCGGATGAGTAGATCGGTCGGTGAGCAAGCCGGTACCAGGTACCGGGAGGGTGAGTGTAGTATCCAATCAAAGGCAAGAATTCTTAAAATGATTTTTATTCAAGTCCAGATACAATTGGTGAAGTGCCGAATCACAAGAAGAATGTACTAAAAGCGGAACCGTGTTGTTGTAGTCCAGAAGAAGTCCCAAAATCAATCAGGTCCTCGAATATCCTCTAGAGTGTTCCATGTCAGTAGCACAGGTCGTCGTCGTCGTAGTTGCTCTCCACACCCCTCTCGCCAATTCACTCGCCAGGATACAATCGCTAACACTGCCGCTCGCTATCTGCCCTGGCGTCGGGTCGGAGCCCTCTTATAGCCCGCTAGGGCTATTGGCCCGCCGACTAGCTGCGGAGTAGGGGCGGTGGCGGGTCCCTACACGCTTGCTCGGGCGTGACGGCCGCGTGCGGACAGCCCAGGCCAGCTCGTGCCTTCTTTTCTCGCCAGGGCAAGCCAGCTCCTTTAAATGTGTGCGGCCGGTCACGACAATGAGTGAGGAGAGCCTGGGTGTATGAGTAGATAGATTAGTGAGCAAGCACGTACCAAGATGGATGGGTGGGTGAGCAAGGGAGGTGTGGATGTAGGAGTGAATAGATCGGTGAGCAGGCAGGTACGAGGATGGGTGGGTGGGCGGGGCGGTCGGGGTGGGCGGGGCGATCGGGATGGGCGGGGCGGTCGGGGTGGGCGGGGCGGTCGGGGTGGGCGGGGCGGTCGGGGTGGGCGGGCGGTCGGGGTGGGCGGGGCGGTCGGGGTGGGCGGGGCGGTCGGGATGGGCGGGGCGGTCGGGGTGGGCGGGCGGTCGGGATGGGCAGGGCGGTCGGGGTGGGCGGGGCGGTCGGGGTGGGCGGGCGATCGGGATGGGCGGGGCGGGCGGGGCGGGCGGGGCGGGCGGGGCGGGCGGGGCGGTCGGGGTGGGCGGGGCGGGCGGTGTGGGAGGGCGGGCGGGGTGTGCGGGGTGGGCGGGGCGGGTGGCGGGCGGTGGGTGTTCGGCGCGGGGCGCGCGCGTGAGCAAAATCGCGTGGCGGCGCGGCGCCTGGGCGCGAGCGCGAACGCCGTGCGCGGCCGCAAGATGCCGTGCGCGCGCCCTCTGCCGCTCACCCGCCGCATACTGATGGGCCCTCCCCGCCTACCACGCGCCCCGCGTCCCGCGCTGACTTACGGGGCCGCCGCCGCATTATAAGGCGCGCGCCCGTCCTCCCCACCCGCTACCTTTATGGGTCACTCTTTCTTGGGCCGCAGAAATACGCTGCGAACTGCATTGGCCGATTAAATATCAGGCAAACGTGTGAACCCATGTATTTCAGAATTATACTAGTGATCACCACATACGTTCTTGCATTCTTTCTCTATACTCATTCTGTCATTCTCTTTACTCTTTCGTATCCTCACTTTTGCAATTTTCGAAAATGGAGAATGGAAAATGGAGATACGACAACTAGATCTGCGCCATTCTTTTAGGCGTTTCTTGTTTTATTGGGTGGAAAAAATAAAGGAAAAATTCTGGAGCGTTTTGAGAATTTTGTAAAGAAATGCATTAGTTTCAGGCACATAATACACGATAATTTCTTCCTTCAAAAAATTCAGAGCTTTTAGAACAGATTAAAAAAAAGGTGTTTTAGATTTTTTATTTAAGACAAAAATATCTATCCTCAAAGTTGTAGTTGAAGGCGAGTTGTATATTAAAGGCGAGAAAGTAAAAGTACGTAGGTAGTCATATATTTGATTGCACGTGTACAGATGAGCACGTTTATGATGGCACGAGTTTCAGATATGAGTTTCCAACTTCCACACTGAACGAACTACTTTTCTGTTATTTTGGAAAATATTTCACAGTTGCATGGCGTTCATATATTACAAAACATGACCTCATAAAACTTTAACTTTTTTTTTTTAATGAAATTTTTTTTGTATTATTATTTATTATTATTATTATTATTATTATTATTATCATCATCATCATCATCCCAGATATTATTTATGTGTTGTTTCGTCGTGAATATTTTTTTCCGGTTGGCGCAAAAATATCGCTTGGATTTCGTAACCTGCTGAAGCAATTCCGGGGCAATTCATCTCTGTGTAAATTATAATCTATCTTCCATACGTTTTTTAACAGTTAATTTTGGAGCGCTTTTAAAATATCAATCCACTAGCAATTTGGCCTCGCTTAAAGAGAGAGATTACCTCAACACAATGTAGTACAGTACACATCGTCAATGAAATGGCGCGTGGGAGCAGGTGCCTGCCTCTACGAGGTTGGGAAAATGAGCAGTTCGCTCACGATGCCCTTCATGAATCGTCCTTTCATTCTAGCCTTTTCAAGTTTCACTATTTATAGACGAGGAGAAAATGTGATGAAACATGAAAAACTTTGACGATTGTGGAAGTATTTAGAAGTAAAATTTAGACAAACGAATGTTCATATTTTATTGACGATTACCCATTTCGAAGAGAATTAACTCAGTATCCAAATCCTAATTGTGAAATTAATAACTTTTATAATTAATTAATTTGTTTGTCCTATTATATCACCATAATATATACTTTTTAACATTACTCCATTATTTTATATTCATGTATTTTACATAGCTGATATAAAACCTAACTATTTGTGTCATTGTGTTGTGTTGTATTTATTGTTTACAATTACAATAAAATATTGAAAAAGTGTGATGAGAAGCATGATTACCATTATTTTTTATAGCACGTTCCTTCTTTCATGTCATTTAATGTTCCTTTAACAAAACCAGCGTTTGAGGTGGAAACAACTGGAATCCACATAAAGAAGAATTAAACATTTCGGTATAATAGATTACACTTTGACGATACTAATGAATTTAGGTGAACGTGAAAAAACGAAAATTTATTTCCAACAGTTTTTAATGAATATTTTGGTTTTTACTGTGAGAAAGTTTGAATGTTGGAACTTGCGTGGTTACTTAATACAAACTTTTTTTTTACATTCTGGAAATGGAGAAATAGAACGTGGCAGGCAATGACGGCAACGCAGCTCTCCGCAAGATAGATCCAGAAGGGCTGTAAGGGCCAGAAGGGCATGTTTGCAACTGGCGACTCCGCACTGTCCTCTGCCCCGGGAACGCTGTAAGCCGATAATTATGGGACGCAGAGAGCCTGGATTAAGCTCATCAAACATTTCAATTAATGTTCGATACGTTAGTTGTGTCAGCGGGCTCGCAGCCCGTCACTCGTCACCTTTGGGGAATGGTAATTCTGCGGCGAATGGGGCTCGCTGCCGCTCGGCCGCCGCTGTTGTGTGCACAGCGTTCGGCCGGCGGGCGGGCCGACCTGCACGCGCGAAACCAGGTGTGCGCAGATACCGGTGCGAGGGGGCGGGGAGGTGGTGGACGGGTGGCGCGATCTGGGAAACGGCGGGCAGCCGTCGACAGGGGCGTCCAGAGGAAACCTGAATGGCCCTGGAAGCCCCTTATTTCAAACAAAAACTTCGCAATTTCCAGTATTTTCTTTGTTTATTTTAATTCGTGGATCGATTCCTCCACTAGATTTGAACGTGTTTCATACCCTCAGGAAACTTCATAGCATACCTGAAAATTATGTAGGGGTCGGATATTGATGACCTAAAACATCGCCAAAAATGATCGTTTAAATACTCCTAAAATGTTTTTAAATGCCCTAAAAGGAAAGAAAAAGGGCGTAACAAAATTGATCACAACCAGTTCATATTAACAACTCAAGCTGTTAGATATGTTTCTATTGCAATTAAGGCTTCTTCCTTTCGTTCATGTGAACTCAGCTTGCAAACTTTTCGTTTGGACCGTTCTCTATCAGGAAATCACTGTTTTTAGTTATCTCGAAATCGACCTTACAGATATTAGCGCTGTTGAGTGTCACAGGAACTTTACATTCCATATCACAATGGCTGACATTACACTTTCTGAGCAATGATATCGAAGAAGGCTCCCAAAATTCTGTAAAGAACATTTGTTACATCTTCTAAATATTATTTGGACCATTAAAATAATATTAAAATCTATGAAATCAGCAAAAAATGCCTTAAAATGACGGAGTAAGGTAAAAAAGTACTTAGTAGAAATCGACGAAAATGCAAAAAAAAGTGACAAATAAAAGAAGGTCATTTGGTTTCATCATAACAAAATCAACGTCTATTCTGTTAGGCATTTTTAAAAGAGAAAAGAAAAAATGACATGCATTAAAATTAGACCCTTATCATGTCACATAACTACTAAATCATTGGTAATTTGTCATTTAGACTTCTGGAATCAACTAGTTTGGTTAGAACAACCCAGAAAAAGATCTTGCTTCTTTATTTCTATGCATTGTAAATCAGCTTGTATCTGCATACTTTATGTTTCACTAAGAGATCTAAGAGAATTACACATGAATACAAAAACCGCGTTTCATTAAGAAGAAATGTCAAATGTAAACTCGGATGAAGTTAAGTGTACGATTTGTATTCCTCCACACTCCCAATTCCTGGATTTATTTTTATTTTCGGAGCTTTTATGAAAATGCGTGTAAATATTCAAATTTAAGCCATCGGAAACGACGCACTCCCCATTTATATATTTTTTCTCAAACGCCGACAACCAAAATATTTATTCCGAGTGGATTGCATCGCGTCGTATAGCTGTCGACCTTATTGGCCGCAGCGAGCCAATGAGCTGGCGCGGTGCATCGCGCTTTGGGCATCCACCCAGGCCGACGCCGCGGGGCCCGCCGAAGACGTTTTTCACACAGGCGGCCACGGCGGCGGCGAGGACACACGATGTTACAAAGACACAAAAAGTGGTCAAAATGCATTGTCAGGGTGGCCACTTTCTGGAAAATAAGGAACAAAAAAAAGCGGATTTTTTTTCTCTTAAAAATTTCTCTGAAGTCAGGGGAAAATTTGGAGAGGGTTATAAAACAAGATATTATTCCTTAAAAAGAGTACTTATTAATAACAAGAATTATTTTTTATTTGGTGTGAAAATATTGTTAGTTTGTACTTTCTCTCGGCGAGGTCAAAGAGCCAACCATTAGCATCTGCGTTGATTCAATATTTTCTGTAAATGTTGCGAAGTTACAAATCTCCAGGGTGAAAAATACTCTGTAAAACCGGGAAATCTCAGGGAAATTTGTTCCAAGATATGAGAAGCCATCTCAATTTTTTCAATGTTTTATAATTATACAAGTCAACCATGGATGAAAAGAAAAAGGCCAGTGCTTAATGGTCGGTTTTTTAAAAGTGTATTAATCTTTTTTTGGGGAATTATTGTGTAGAAGTCTCGCAAAATAGCGATTTTATAAGAATTCGAGTGAGCATTTATTTATTCAATAATTTTGGTTTTCACTTTTGTTAAAAATTGTAATTCACAAATGATTTTTCTATCAGTCCTTTTAATTACGATTTCTAACTATATTTTTATTGGAAATAATGTTTCGTACATTTACAGTTTCATGGTGCATAAAGGTGGGGGTGTTCACCGGTGCATACAATAATGTCACATCTAAAAATTGGAATTATATACTAGAACGGTTTCACGTGAACGGAGTTGTTTATTTCTCGTTGTGTGGTGAAATGTTTTGCACCGAATATCGGTTGTCTTGTGAGCTATTTTTATAAAAGATTATTAATAAAATTAGCCTTGTTTAAACATTTTTACACTAAACATATAATAGTTATTTACGATTCCAGTGACATTTTATTTTGCGAGTAGCAAACGTTGCGTTAGGAGGCCGAAAGATCGAGTGGCGCCATCCTACGAGCAACGTAAAAACAGTTTTATCACGTGTGTCGTACACTATTTTTTATTCAGCCTTACTGACTTACATTTTATTTTAATTCCCAAACAAATCACTTAATTGGCTACGATGTTACATTAAAATCAATTGCTCCTGATCAAACAAAAGTATTTTTTGTTTGTTTTGTTTCATTGACATTTGAGCATCGTCTAACTTTTAGCCCAAGTGCTCAAAATTTAATTTTTAAGCACGGTGTGCATGCTCTAAAAGTAACCGCAACCTCTTTAACTAGTGGTTATCTAACAGTCCCTTGTTTTAGATGTATCACTTTTCTTGGGCTCCGTGTATTTATTATTTTTGAACTAGAATCTTCCTGAGCAACACTACATTTATGTTTCTCTATGTATAAAGAGCACACATATAAACAATATGAAACTAGTTTCAGATGATGTTACAAAACAAAAACAAGATTCGCTCGTGCGTATTTCATTTCCTTCTCCCGACCAAATGAGAAAAGAGGGATCCTGCATCAGTTGTTTAAGATGCTGCTCTCTCCCTGAATTGCTGGGATAAAATCGGATTGGCTACCCGGTCTGAATAAGTATCATCTAGCTATTAATCGCCTCCATCCCAGCTCTTTAGTAGGTTTCGAAGATTCTGCATCCGGGTCCCTGGAGACTCAAACCCTGGACATCACCGATCATGAAGCTACAGTTGCGAATTTCCTTTAAACGAGGTATTTTTGTCCTCGTATGCGAGAGTTCGACCCACAGGGTGGCGGAGCTCGTACGAAACAGAAGAGCAACGGGCGGCGCGGCCGGCGGCGAAGACGACGCGGGAAGAAATGACGCGCGCGCGCGCGTGCGAAGACGTCGGCGAAATTTTCTTGTGAATTTATTTCACCTCATTTTTAAACATTAAAAACTCGCCGCGCGGTTCGCAATACGCCGCCGCTCACGGCGGCGGCGACGGCGGCGGCGGGGAAAAGAAATTACACGATTCCGCGAGGCCCCGAGATGCTCCCTTGAATTGGTTTTCTCCGCGGCGGCGACGCGGCGGGCGGGCCCGGAAGCGGCGCGGTGCAGCCCGGGGGGGCCGTTGGCCCCGAGTGTTGGCGGACGGGGCTGGACTGGACGTGATGGCTCTGACTGGACTGGGCTGGATTGGACGAGAATGGTGTGAATTGGATCGGACAGGGCGATATGGTCTTGGTTGGACGGGACGAGGTGGGTCTGGATTGGACGGGGCGAGATGGGACCTGATTGAATTTATTGATGTTTCTGGGCACGTCAACTGCTATGGACGTTAGTCCCGTTAGTGTTTCTTTTATAGTGAAAGTTGCAGTGTTCCTTCATTGCTGGAAAATGACAAACGGTGTCAAGCCACACGTCGGCTTGCAGGGGGTATCTCCCTACAGCAGAACACCATCCCGACCGAGACAAGCCTTCAGCTCGCGACTGGCCTCCCAACATATGTGCTAGTGTAGTGCATGTAAATGAAGTGTTGAGTAAGGAGAGAATATGAAAAGGAAGCGGAAGAATAGATAGTGCGTGGTGCGTGGCCCGTTTCTTAGGGTACTAATCCGCATTCACCTGGCGTTGATCGGAGAAAGTACGGAAATCTACCGATTACAGTA
Organism: Teleogryllus oceanicus; assembly: GCA_964035755.1. Lineage (NCBI taxonomy): Eukaryota > Metazoa > Arthropoda > Insecta > Orthoptera > Gryllidae > Teleogryllus > Teleogryllus oceanicus. The sequence continues at coordinate 109,958,281 of CAXIVR010000006.1, read as the reverse complement.
ACCGGCCACTAGATTTCTCAAGACAGAGATTGAATTCGACCTAGCCATATAGCTAGTGTCGAAAATCCGACACCGTCAGGATTTAGAATTGCCGCGAAGACAGCAGCAATGTGGTTTCTGAGCTACATTCAGCCGGTGAACAGGACAGCACCTGACAGGATTGGATGGGACGACAGGGCACCACGCTGGGTTAGGAGGAGCGGCGACGCTAGCGCTTCCTTGCGGTGTGTCCGGCGACGATTGATGCGGGTGCAGCTTGATTCATGGGGCCCCGCTGTTGATATCGCCCTACTCGACCCCGCTGGCTGTCCCCTGTCCGTTCTCCCTGTCTGGCCAACCGGCGCATCTCGGGTCTCTCTCCATCCTAGTTCTTGCCACCCGGCCGGCGGCGCGGCGTTGAGTAAGATATTGCGGTCCTCCCCACCCCACGGCGCAGTGTCCACGCCACTCCCGGTGAATAACAGCGTCGATGCAATGCGCACTTCCCCTCGTGTCTCACACGCCCCCAATTTCCCAAAAATGTTAATGCTAATCTAGATCTATTGTGTTAGTAAAAATTGACCCTCATGAATATTTCATTTCAGGGTAGTAATACTTTTCGGAATAAAGAATATTTTTCTAACAAAAGGAAATTCTCACCAAGAAGAAACCCAATTCAGCACAGGAATATTCTTGAGGGTGTAGGAGAATGCTAAATTTAAAACGTCACATATAAATTCCGACTGTGTGCGATCTATGGTAGCCTTGAGCTCGGGTCCAACGAGGTGAACTTCGACACAGTTTGTAACAAACGCCTAAAATTCCTTTCCGGGCCGCGTCCGGAGGCGAGCGCGTAACTTGGGGGGAATCAAATAATTTTCTCAATCAGGTGAGCCCCATCTGGAGAAAATCGTCCGAATTTTCTCTGCTGCGCCTCCTGTATTCCCCGGCTCTCGACGCCGTTCTGTGTCCCGGGAGTTTCAACTAAAACTTTGTTTTTTTCGGGTGGGGTTCGGTCGGTGGCGGCGGCGGTGCCCGGGGCTGTGTGTGGGTTAAGCCAGGCCGGGCCCCCCCGCGGAGGGGGGGGTGGGGTGGTGAGGGGGAGGGGATGCGGTGGAGGCCAGGGGCGAGTCGTGCGGCGGCACCGTCCAGGTTTTAAGTTCTCTCTCCCGGGGGAATCTGCGGCGATTGGCCGTTCCCGGGCGAGGCACGTTCTCGCGCCCCGCCCCCTTCTCCCCGCCGCCCCCGTCCCCGCCCCCGCCCGTTCCCCGCCCACCCGCCGGCGCTCGGCGCGCTACCCCGAGCCTCGACACCTAATGGTCTACGGGAACCCATCCTTCCGGGAGCTGTTTCACCTCACTCCGGGTCATTACGCACACTTGCCGCCGCGCCACCCCCGCACCTCCCCGCCCTTTCCCCGCCGCCCCCCGCCACGCACACAGCGCCTCGCGTCTGCACGCCAGCGCCAACTTTTTCAATAGCATTTACATTTCACTTACGCCTTCCAATGGAAGCCCGTTCGCCCGAATCCGTTCACTTTATTTTTTTCGCGCGCGGGCGGGCGCCCGGGAGCAGAGGAAATTGTTTGAACTTCCCGAATAAATCCTCTCTCTCTCAGGGATAGGCTGTCGGGGCTGGACGGGACCCATATCGCGACTCCCAAGGACAATGAGGCTACCTCCAAACAGTGGACGAGGCCTCGCATCAAATGGTTTTAACTGCGTTGCTCGAGTGGGTGTGTTCGCTTTTTTTTAAAATCCGCCCGGTAGCTGGCTCGTTGTTGGAGAGTGGCGATATTGGAGGATGGAGGTTGAAGGTGTAATTTCCCGTACGCTGAAACACCTATTGCTCTCGTTAAAAGCGTGAATGCTTTTCAAAAAGAGGTTTATTAATAACTGACATGGTTATGAATAACTTGTTCAATGGGTCGAGATGAAACTGATTTACTGAAATTATCCTGATCGATCAGATATATTTGTGCCGAGATCATGAATTCCCAAAGAACTAGCATTACACATCGACTCTCTAATATATTGTATGAATAAAAGCAATATCTGAGAACATTTTTCTGTCACAGATAAAAATTTACCATTTTTCAAAATTGAAGGTTAATGCTAACAAATTACATTCAATACAAACAACCCATAATAATTCACAATTACAGGTTCTCATTCCAGGCGAAGCCCCAAATCGCAACTTCCAGAATCCCAGAAGACGCGACGTATCTGACCAAGAAAGCGTAACTCATTTAGATTCCAGAGCACGCGAAACAGTTTACGACAACCAGTCCAAAGAGTTTAAGACTTTGAAAAATGTTCCGCTGTCGTAAAAGACGCCGGGAGAGCGCGCGCACGCCTGCCCGCCCGCCCGCTCGCCGCCGATACACAAGGGACGCGCCCGCCGGGAAACAAAAGACGGCGCGGCTCGGGGTCAGGGGGCCTTGGAATCGAATCGTAGCGAGCCCGGCGCCCGCCCCACCGCTCCGCGCCCTCACTCCGCCACCGCGCAGCAGGGAAACTTTTTATCGTTGGCCTAAACGCGCGTTTAACGTACGTTTTATGACGGTACGGAGTTAAGGAACGGCTACGTACGGTTTGGGGGTGGCGGAGAGGGGGGTGTAGACGAGAGGCGGTGGCGACGGCGGGGGCGGCGCGTAGGCGGGGAAGTCCCTCTCGGTCTTAATATCGAATATACTGCGACCTAAGCCTCGATACCATCTTTTCCATGCTTCCACCGACTTTAACGAGGCTCGTATTTCAGAGCGCAGCTTCTCCGGGTAAATCGGTTCATTTCCGGTATTCGAACCGGTTGTGGCTGCACCAGCGCTGGGCGTGGCGTTTTGAGGAAGCTCGCTGGGGGTGGCGAGCGTAAGTTTCGGGATGAAGTCGGGATTAAAGCGAGGAATTGGAAATCTCATTTAGGTGTATTATTTCTCGGTTTTTGCTTGCGGTAGAATTTCCGAATCTTCGTGTTGATATTGAGATTCCGGATTTGTTTAAAGTTACTTCGTTGGGTTAATAAACGTTAGAGGTAATGATCTGTGAATTATTTATGCAAGGATTGGAATGAAAAATGACCTAAGGAGGAACATTAGCATGTTTTCGTTATATAAATAAGCATCGTTGTGCGATTGTATCGCAAGATAACAGATTTAAACACAGTAAAAACGTGACTTGATATGATCCTAATTAAAAGGTAACTTACAAAAGGAAATGAAAAATATTTCCCCCAAAAGCGACATCTTGTTTCATTTTTCGAGTGCTATCTGATCATTATATACAACATTTGCAATATTTTCATTACAAGTTGTAATATAATCCTCGATGCTATATTGTAGTATGTCCATCCATAAATATATTAATTTTTCAAATGATTTAATGAGAGTAAATGTCTGCATATGAGTAAACAATTTTTTACGAAGAGAAAGTCTTCTTTAATTTACATATTTGGAAACAAAAATTATATCTAAGCATTTAAATAAAATTAAATATCACGATATTTAAATAATTTTGTCGTTTACATATATATTTACGTGGACAGTGTTGTATAATTTAAAAATAGTATTTACTTGAATATTGGGCATTTTAAAATTTATTACAAAACAATCTTTACGAATTCCTTATTTTTCACCTCGAACACTGCAAGTCTCCTGAAAGAATAACATTCTTCCGAGCGGCGTTTCCTGACCACGCCACGTTCTTCAAAGAGCACCAGGAACTGAGAAGAGCTGCAAAAGAAGCCATCACGGATCGTAAAAGCCCAAAAAGGAACAGACCGTATCAGCGGAAGTTGGCACAGAGCAATTCCAGAATGCGCTGCCGGTCTTTATAGCAGGTGCCAAACGCGACGGAAGGTGGTAGAGAGCGCCTGTGTCTGAGGGCAAGGAAATTACATTCCGGGATCGTGCAATGCACCGGAAGGTTCAAAGAACAAACAGTGAGGAAGGTTGAAGTTTTATGTGAGAAGCTCAATGCACATTTCTAAATATGGACGTTGTCTGTAATAGAAAATATTGTATATGTTAGTAATATCCGATGATTTGATATTAATATTATTTTAAAGTAATAGTCGAAAAGAAGCAGAGAGAAAGGCGTAATACAAGATTAATTTTTTTAGACTTCTTATAAACATTAGCATTGGTAAACCTCTGGTGTGAAGTAGGATTGTACTGAAAAACCACAGGCACGCACATATAAATCAATAATTTAAACATAAATGCCATTCTTACATCCTTAAGGACTATTATTGCTTGAATACTAGTTTGTTCTGCATTATTACACAAACACACACGCTCGCGAGCACACACATTATCCTAATTAACACGTTGTGATGAACCGAAATCCCATAATGTCGGTAGCAATGTCGCGGCGCCGTCAGCAGGCTGACGCCCCGAGTCCAGAGCGGTCATGGCCAATCCCCGGAGCACGGGCGGTCAGGAGTTCGCTGCCCGCCCACCCACGCCAATGAAGACATCTCCAGGCCAACGAATTCCGACAGCCGGCCACGGGGCGCGAAGCTCCGCCAATAGACACGTCAGCGCTTTATGGCGACCATGAATAATTCTCGCAAGCGCCCGCCTTATACCAACATCGCCATAAAGCGGCCAGCACTCGCTCGCTCGCCCGTCCGCCCGCGCCGTCGTTTTTCCGTTATTCGCCAATCTACGCCCTTTACATACCAAAGCGAATTTTTCTTCTTTTTTTTTTTACTGTTCGCTCTATTATTAGCTAATATACAATGTAAATATACACCTGCTCCTACCAATTCTATTATTTAAATAGACCAATAGCGTTTAATATGGACGATTTTACGGGCGGTAATTTGAGGGATGTAACGGTGTAGATGAAAATGCATGATTCACGCGATGTACTGCGCCATACGTGCCGTTGCTGGCCGAGCCGGGCCCGCGCCGACCTAACCCGGGCGCACGGAGTGGTGGGTGAGCGTGCTGGGCGGGCGAGATAAGAGAAGAGAAAATGGAGGAGAGCCTGGAATGACGGTTGCGTGGCCACTGCTCTTGATTAGCGCCCGGAGGTTTTCCCCTTTAAAGTCCGCGCTTGTTTCCGAAATCGTTCTTTTCTTTGGATTTGTCCCGATGAATGGCTGTTGAGTCAACTTGCGTGGAGTTGGGCATCTTTTTTTTAGGGTTAAAGGGTTAGTAGCGTTGTATGTAAGCATTCTTGAGCGTAATTTGGTGGTTTTATTGTTTCGTAATCCTGAATCTTTAGAACTGATTGCATACTTGCTGATTGAGTGAACCGTATTACATTGTAAATATTTAAAAAATGATATTTCATCGAAGATATTAAAATTACCTTTTGAAATGAATAATTTAGGCTCTTTTAATGCACTTCAGTTTTACTGAATTAAAATAGTTTTTAATGATGGAAGAAATTGTACTTATGACTTACATCTTAAATAATAATGTAATCTTCACATGTGACTTTCTCAAATATCGTTCAAGTATCCAAATCGAATGAGTCAACCTCTGGTATATTTCTCCTGGAAAATTATCGTTTTTATCTTTCAACCTCCTCGTTACTGAACAAATGTAAATTGTTTTATTGCTATAACATCTATTTAATTTTATTTCTTTGCAGAACTCCAAATACCATGTAGGTTAGTGGAAATATCATATTATCATCAGTTTAATGTAATTTTCACAGAAAATTAACATTATTCTTGCATAATATTTTATTATTTAGTACTAACTTTTTTCCTGAATTGGCCTTCATAAATACCACTGATATTCTCAATTTCCCAGATAAATGCACTCGCCGCTATGCGACTAATATATTTATCGATGAACTCGTAACCTGTTGTAGTATTAACTATGGTAATTCTATGAAAATTTGCCATATTTATTATTAAATGTAAATAATACAAGATGTATTGAATCATTATAGTTAATGAATTATTGAAATATAATGAGTATATTTTTGTGTAATAGTATCGTTAAACCTTCATTCCTCTCTTTTACTTCTATTTTGATGAAAGAAACAACTCGTTAATTGAAAGTAGCACTGCTATTTTAATTTTTTTCTGCCAACGGAACGTACTGCAATGTAAATTAAAAATGTTTACTTTGTTGTACAAGCATTTCAAATTACTAATTTGTTAATTATATCGTCTCAGTAAGAGCGCAATTTAGTTCATGGCTGAATATTAGCATCATATAGTTGTGGTTTGGAATAGAGAGATCCATTTATGTATGAAAACATTTGCGTAGTGTGCATTGGACTATAAATTGCTGGTATGTAGTACAGGTGTACAGAAGTGGCGGTAAAGAAGGAATTCATTACAAAACGTTCAAACAAAATACTCAAATCAGTATTACAGTAGGTATACAAAACACCATAAAAGAGAACCAAAAGTGGCCCGAAAATGTCACGAAGAATTAAAAGAAATTAAAGACGATACGATATTTTTTGTTTCGTAGTTCGGCAAGACATTTTTGTGCGTAAAACCGTTAACAAATGAGCTGCGGCTCGGAAGTAATGCATTTTAAAGAATTCCGCATCCGAGGACACCCGTAATCCATTTTTCTCGAGAACACGTCACCCGACATCCCAGCGTTGAGCCCGAAAGTTCGCAAAAACGGTGGGAGCACTTCTTGCACGTCAAGTACAACGGATGGGCACGACTCGCTCTCGAAAACAGCTGACGCTATTTAAAAATATTTTAGACACACGACGCGTACTCTACAAAACGTTAAAAAAACGCATCCCTTTACTCCGAGAATTTTTCCCAATTTTTTTAATTTTTAAAATTTTTTTTGCGCGTTTCGCATATTTATCACCAAAGGAAAACATGGTTCGCTGGCGTTCCGGAATTAAATCCCGCGACTGGCATGAAAGCTGATTCAAAATGTTTGAAAAATAATACAATTCCGTCGAGGGTAAAAGCGCGGTTATCTGTTAAAATTACGGTCCCTCGAGGGCCAGGTGCCTTCGGCTGTATCCTCGGGATGTTTCGTTTTCGAAAAATTAAAACGACATCCAGATAAATGCGGCCCGGACACTGCACGGGGGCGAAAGCTCCGGACGGACATATCAATACAAATACAGCGATATGTATCTTTGGCCGGTCGCATTTGGCGCCGAGCAACGAGTTGACATAGCGGCGCGGCGGGGAAAAATCGCCCGTTGGCGAAGGAAGGGGGTTGAGGGATGATGGAGGGGGGTGGGGAGGGCAGAGGAGAGGAGGGCGGTCGGCTCGAAGCCCGCGGTAACAGTGAAATAATTATGATAAATGCAAGCCGTGTATCGGTCGGTAGGGGGGACGCCATAATTGCGGCATTAATCCAGGGCTGCGAGAGGATGACGGCTGGGGATGGGAGAGGGAGGGGGTGGAGGGTCCGTGCGTGCCCAGTAGGTCTGCGACAAGCTCTCAGTGCCGTACTGTCCGGGCCATCGACCGCCCTCTCTGTTTTGCTGTGTGTAAGGCACCACATTGCAAATCTCTCTCTCTGTCCATCAGCCGGAACGTTTCCCTCTGTTAAGTTCCCTCTCAATCTCAAACACACGCATTAACACTTTCATCTATTTCAAGACGTTCCCGTTAGTCTCTCTCTCTCTCTCTCTCTCTCTCTCTCTCTCTTCTCTCTCTCTCTCTCTCTCTCTCTCTCTTCTCTCTCTTTTTCTCTCTTCTCTCTCTCTTTCTCTCTCTCTTTCTCTTTCTCTCTCTCTTTGTACTTGCCGTTTTCTGTCCCCATTAAATCTCTTACACTAATCAAATTTTTGAACTTACACATTATGATTTTATTTACATTTTTTCAATGCTAAATTATTATTGTTGTGTATTCCACATTCTCAATAACAGTTACGATAGAACTCGTACTTTACCTATTAAAGTATATTTAATTACTCAAATTTGTAATAAGTTTTGTTGACATGCACATTTTATTTATATAACGTGCTACTTGCATTTCAAAAATATACTTCTAAATCTATAGATTTATTTTTACAAACATAGCCTCGAGAATTTTCTGTGGTTCATGTCGCAATGAAGTACGTTTTCCTTACGATTGAAACATTACTCCAACTCTGATCTCGCCTTCCTTCTTTTCAAAACGACTTTCTCTTTCCAAATAAATTCTTACATGAATTAAAAAATTTATTATAAATTTATGGGATCCTGCATCTCATTTCTCAACGACTTACCACCTCACCACGAGGCATTTCCTACTACTCTAATCCATCATTAGCATTCCGTCATTCCTCTATTCACCGACAGTCCGCTCATCTTGGCGGTTGACACTGGACACCGCGCTTCCCTTTCACATATCCATCTCCGTCCCGAATCCACCAGGCCTTCCTTCCACACCGCGCCTCAACCCGTCCCACCCTGCCAAACGATCCGCCACTACTCGTTCAAAACTGCCTTTTCTCTTCTCGTCTGTTCTGAACCAACACATCCCAAACTGCTCCACCCACCCCTGCTTGTCCTACCCTGCTCCACTCTCTCCCGCCTTCAATGCTCCGTGAACCACATGTTCCCGTCCGGCGCTCTCCTAGCTGCTATCGTGCTAGCGCTGTCCCCCCCCGCCGCCCCACCGCCCCCGCCGCCGCCCCACCCCGGCACCGCCGCCCCCGCCGCCCCCATGCTCCCACACATCGGTGCTCTGTCCGGCTCTCCTCTGTCGGCCTCCGCCTCCTCCGGCGGATGCGGCTTCGGCCGCTCCTCCATAATTGATGGCGCGCTCATCTCCCGTCCATTGTTCCGCGTCCATCATGCCGCGGTTGCGCCCCCTCCGAACGCCGGTGTCCCCGCCCCCCTCTCTCCACCCTCCCACGCCGTGGTCGCAACGGGTGAGACGACCGGCTGCGATTTCTCACTTTGCTAACTTTTGCGCGGCTCTCAGCACAGGGATACTGTCGTGGAAGTTTTCTCTCTAGTTGACATTGATAGGAGGAATCTGTTTCAACTTCAGTCTTCCAATGCAAAACACATTTTCTTGCTATTATTTTGTGGTTTCTTCTGCACTGATTCTGCGAAGAAATACGCTATAAAATTGCAGGGTATTTTTGATCACCTTATGTTACAGATTTACTACTAATAATTTACAGTTATTCCGACATTGCTTTCAAAGACCCATCGAATTTGGGATCTTTCATAATCGATTTTTATCTAAGAACACTCACTTTCTATAAAAACAACCATTTAAAGATTCTTATACCTATTGCAGTATCACAGAATAGACAGTTCTAACTGAAAAGGTAGGGTTAGATGTATGCAATCAATTCTGTCACAAAAATGCAAATCTGTAACGTCTCCGAGCGTACTTGAAGACCACCCCCCTTTCGATTTAAGGGAACGGGTTTCCGTGTCGGAGGTAATAGAGTTTTAGCTTTTCTTAAATTTTCGAAAAATAACTATCCTTGTATAACTATTGAAAAATGTGTAGTATGTTTCTAGTTTAAATGAAAATTGAACTAAAACATTTAGGAAATACTAACATGTTGGAATTTTCTCATGGATTTATCTTACCCTGGCTACCTTTCCTCATCTCCGCTCTCTCTGAGATCTTGACATCGGTCCGTGGAGCACATGTGACTGACACACCTCTCTTTTAAAGATAGTGTGAAAAGTTGGCAAAAGTGATGGAAACCAAAACTTACGTAACCACAACAAATACAAGAAACTTTTGAGGCGATCAGTGAAGGAGAACAAGTAGAGCGCGTACTATCCTAACCCATCACCATCCCTCAAAAGCAGTTCCTGACAATACAGTAATGGCAGTATTCACCTCGATCCTCCCTTCCTCGAGAAAACTAATTCTTCCAATATGAGTAATACGGCAGCATGCATGTACTCTTCAAATATCTTCCAGCAGGGCACCCACATAGCCACGACAGATTCTTACCGGTCTTTCGATGTGAGTATTAGTCTAGAGCGTGTATGTGTTGTGTTTGTGTAAAAGTTGACGAGGTGGACATAAATGAGGATAGAAACATCGCGTGCTGTCTTTCGTTTGTTAAGTTGCTCCGACATTCGCCTCGGAGCAACCAAAAAAATCACCGAACAGTGGAGGTGGTCACTATAATTCTCCACCAGAGGTTGAATGCGACCCACCAATGTAACTAGTGTCGATTGATTGATTGATTGATTGTGAATCCGGGCGCGTCAGCTACTATGGTCATTAGTCTTGTAAGTGTAGTGCGTGTCTTTGCTCGGGAGGTAGCGGTAGCGGTGGTCTTCCCCGCTGGATGGCGAGATCCGGCGCCGACCTTCCGTCGGCTATCGAGGTTTTCCTAACCAGGTATCTCCCACCAGCGGGGCACCGTCCCAGCCAGGGCAAGTTCTAAGTCCGTGACCAGTCTCCTCGCAAGTGTGGTAGTGTTGTGCATGTTAGTGTGTGGTAGTGAGGATAGGACAAGGAAGAAGAAAAAATCGCGCGCGGTCCGGGGCTCGTTTGTTGGGAGATTGCTACGGCATTTACCTGGTGTTGATCGGAGAAACCACGGAAAGCCACCGATCAGAGCAGCCGGCCACTACAATTATCCTCTAGATAGCGACTGAATTCGACCTAGCTGAAAAGCTTGTGTCGAAAATCCTGCCGCCGTCAGGACTCGACCCTAGGACTTCCCGGTCAGAGACGTTGCAGTGACATCAGTTGATGCACTGAGCCACCGCTCCGGGCGCTAGTGTAGAAAACCTGCCACCGTCCGAACTGGTACCCTACGGCCTCCCGGTACATGAAGTTGCATAGATAACAGATGTTGTCTCTGAGCCAACTCAGCCATTTTGGTGCCTGCGACTCCCATTCCCAAACGCACGTCACCCTCTTACATCTACCCACGCGCTCTCCGCAGGGCGACACCCTCGATTTGTATTGATCCTCCAGTGGCACGGCGGGTGTGGATTTTTTATCTTCGCTGATATCACCTTTCACGGATGTACGTTTGATGCGCTCGTAAAAAATGGATTCTCTTTGACTCCCGCCTCGCGGATGAATAGTGGTGTTCCGCTTCTTTGAATGAATACGCGGTCAGCGCAGGGTGCGGTTTTGAAGGGGATATCGGAAGTAGATTTATGACCACGTGTCCTTTGGGTTTTGACGTGGAGCCGGACGCAGCTCGTGAGCTATGGCCTCCAAGATTTCTTTCTATCTTGGGAATAGATGCGCCGTTTGTTTACACAAACTGCTTTTTATGCGCATACGTCTAGTGCTTTACATTAATTTATTACTGTTTTAGTTATTTTTTATTTAGTTGTATTATATTATTATTTTGTATTTAGAAAATCGCCGAAGATACAATTTCATACACCGTGCGAATCTTTTTTAATGTAGTTTATAAAGTTGTATCATACATGAGACATCAGAAATCGCTCAAAGGAAACAAACATGAAATAAAGTTTCTGTAATATTACATTTGACGAACGTGTTTATCTCACATTAAGGTGTAAATTTCTTAACTAGATCGGAATTACAATGTATCTAGAAAATATTTTCTTTCACGACCGCAGAACATTATTTTTCCATTAAATAACAGTATTTTATTAATTTTTTTGTCATGACAGAGGGTATAAAAAAATTACAAATTTCTCCAAATCAAGCTTCAAGTAGTTTTATGGGCAATATTAACACATCAAAATTAATCATAGATTCTGAGACAAAAGATAAATCAATAAAAAAGAAATTAAGAGTTAGAGAAGGGTGAATTTAGAACAACACAATCACTGATAACTGACAGACTCTAAAATTTCATTAGAAAACGAACTACGAATAATTATTTGTTTATTATTTAGTCTTTCTGAGCGCGTTAACTGGTCATTAGTTCCGCACGTGCAGTGCGTGTTATTAGGGGAGATAGCGCTGTTCTTCTTCCTCTCAATGGGAGATCCGGCGCCGACCCACACGTCGGCTTGGAGGGTTTTCCCCATCCATATCTCCCACCAGCTGTACACCGCCCCAAACGGGACAAACTAAGCTCGCGACTGGTCGCCCGACATGTGTGTAGGTGTGTGTGTAGGTGTGTGTGTAGGTGTGTGTGTAGGTGTGTGTGTGAAATATGGGGTGAGTATAGGACAAAGAGGAGGAAAGAAAGATCCTTTTGTTCGATTACTGCCTTGGACTGATCGGAGAAACGGAGGAAAACTACCTATCAGAGTCGGTCGGCCGCTAGAATAAATCTCCTCCAGACAGCGACTGAATCCGACATCTGCTGTCGAAAATCCTGTCACCGTCAAGACTCGAACGCTCAGCCCTCTCGGTCAGAAGTTCTGACGAGACATGAGTTGATGCCCTGAGACACCTCAGCCGGTACGAAGTATGAAGAGGTTTGCAATGAAAGGGCGAGGAGGGTGAGAGAAGAAAGCTGAGAGGGCGAAGGGCCTGGCTGGCACGACGGGGCTTCCGAGCGGCGCCGTCGCAGTCCTTTATATTAGCAGCCTCCAGAGGTCGTAAAGTGCGTCTCCGCCTCAGACTTTAACGCGCGCCCTCTGAATTGGGCGCGAGAGACTGTCGTGCGCCTTCCGGCACCGCTCTCGTAACCAACCTACACAGTCACCTCCACCTCCACCTCCCCCCTTCCTCTGCTGTCTCTGATTCGAATATTCCCCACCCTCACCTCCACCTCTTCCTCTGCCTCGTCTCTGATTCGACTATTCCCCACCTCACCTCCACCTCCACCTCTACCTCTTCCTCGTCTCTGATTCGACGTATTCCTCCTACCCTCACCTCCACCTCGACCTCGATCTCTGCCTGTATTTCTACTCTTTCCTCATCCTCTAGCATTTCCAATCTGCCAGCATCTCCTCCTTAACCTACTTCACTCTGTGTCCTGGACCGTCCCGCCTCCTTCCTCTACTCTTCCTCCAGCGACACCCCCTTTTCCCCTCTGCCCCTACATCTACTTCCATGTCACTAATTTCGACCTTGTTAACTCTCTGGACCTTCCGGAACTATTCCCGCCATCAACTCCTTCAGCGACTCAGCCATCGTCTGCAATTATTGTATATCTCATGCTCCACGTCTCCCTCTTCCTTCTTATTTTTCTCCTACTCGCGGCACACTCTTTCTCCTCCATCTCGCCTTTTCTATTATCCCTGCCTCCTCCATCCCCGACTGTACTGCTGTCGTTTCAATCCCTCAACCTTCCTCCACACCCATTATTTAATCTTATACCTTATTCTTTATTTCCACCTAACCTCCTGCTCAAGCGAATTTCTTCGACCGCCTTTACCTCCACCGTCGCTTTTATCTTCACCTCTACCTCTACCTCTGCCTCGACAAGCTCCTTCGTGTTATATCCAGTTTTACTCTTCCGGCTTCCAATCCCACTCCATTGCGCCTTCTTCACCCCAGCCCCTATCCCCTCTTCGCTCTCCACCAATACCATCTCCATTATTGCGTCTACTTGTCTCACCTCGGACACCGCGCACTCACCTTATCTCATACACCAGTTACCTCGCACCGGCAAATATCTCTATTCCACCTCTCCTCGGCTCTTACTCCACACCGGCGATCATCTACGAGAGATTGTTATACTCTTTTTATTATTTCATATTGCCTCCAAAATTCTCTTTCTCCTGCAATTTTTTCGCATCTTACTCCAATATTTACTGCCTTTTTATTCACTTCTTATGAATTCGCGTGCTGATTGCTTTATTATTGGATCACGATTTCCTTTACATTTTCGATCGGAATAGATATTACTTCTAATGAATTATACGATTGCCTCATTTCGCAGCTGCCGTAATCTGTAATGAATAAGAGGTTTGAGCTATCGTTACCTCTGATCATCTATGTTTGCACTTGCGTATTTGCGTAATCCCTAAATGTTTGTTTTTTGTTGTTGTTTTTTTACGTTTTTTATTCTTTGTTCACGTCACCTTTCATTTTTCTTTCCGTAGTTACCTATGCATTATTATACAGATATTAACTTATTTAATGAATACTGCATTATGTTAAGTATTTCGAAACATTTTATGAATGCGCAACGAATGTTTTATGAATACTTTCTGTCTGTTGCTTAAACGTACGAATTTATTTCACTATGTTTTATCACTGCAATTACACATTTGGAAAAGCAGTATCCAACGTCTTAAGAGACAGATATTTTCCTGAAAATGGATTATTTTGCTCCACTGTTTATGAATCTACTTACCTCACGAGACGCGAGTCGTATCCCAGAAAACATCCTTCTAGGAGAAAGGGTATATTTTCCGGCTGTCGACGTTAGTTTCTCAAGACATCTACCACGTACAAGTAGCGGATAATCCACTTTGTCCAAAGCCATAAGAGACCGTTTAAGATGATACGAAGAAAATCCCCCACCTGTCTAAATTTTGCCGGATAAACGGGGCGGCTTCCCTTCCAAATTCCTTGCGGAAATTCTGGGAAACGAGAAGAAACTGCCCGACGAGGAAACGAGTAAATACGACAGCGGAGGCTTTGCCTGAGTGGAGATCAATGTTGGCAGCACTTCGCTCTGGAGACATACGCCCTCTGGTGCGACGACACACTTAGCAACGTCCTAAAGCGGACTTCAGATAACTCTTGCGTTCGTGTTTGTTGTCAGTTTTTTCTCTTTATCAAACATTAAGGACACAATCATAGAATATAATTGTGTCTCACATAGTACTCTAACAGAACTCTCCCAAACTCTCACAGACAACTCTCATAGAGTGAGAGTTCCTTAAGTGGAAGGAGCCGGCAGCGCTAGCCGAATTCGTTTACTACGCTCCGTGAAGTCACGAAGGTTAAGCGAATTCGAGACTCGCGGGTTCTTGGTTGGGTGACCGGCCAGGAACCCCGGGATCTAACGGCGTTGAGCCCTGGCCGAAGGGATAAAAGGCACTGACTGACTGCGACGTGACGAGACTTGACTAGTATAGTAATTACGGAGTATTAGTAATTAACGGAGGATTACTCCAAAGAAAGCGCTCAACGCCCCTTAAGGGGACTTGGAGACGCGTTGCGTCAAGATGTAGATGCAACAAATTAAAAAAAAAGTGATTAAATTTCATTCGGTGCAGTTCATATTCCCAAAATAATGGGCGATGAGTAAACTCTCATTAGTTTCACAGAGTTCACCATATTCCTTTCGGTCTACACTTAACAGGGTAGTATGTGTTCTTGTAATTAAAGTCTTGATAGATTGGCAGAATTGTCGCGAAAACATATGTGAATGAAAGACTGCAATCGCTTTATACTTATTTTTGAAGCGTTGCTTAGTGCAAACACAAAGAGACTTACAAAACTTTAGTCATGATGAACGTTTTTTCGTAAGAGTCTAGTGGAATAATTGCATCTCCATAGAGTTGACTGGAAGTCATATTTTACAGTCTACAAAAGCGTTTCTGCAGACGTAAATATTCTCAAAACCTTTAAATCTTTCTTAGTCGGAATAATCACATCGCCAACAGTTTACTGAATGTAATATTTTACAGTCCATCATAAGATGTGTAGCTTCTCGCTCTTTTCACTTACACATTACTTCTATCTCAACTGCACATAATTATTTTTATCGTGTATTTCGCGAATGCAAAACGTTACAATTTCCTCACAATAGCTGATGCTACCTATTCGCTGCTTGCATCAGTGGTACTTCATAGTCAACTCCATCACCGCCAACACTATTTCATACGTAAATCCCCATCTCCATTCCAAAGACTTTACCATTACCCCCATCACCTTAGCAAGCACAATGCACTCCTCTTCCAGCCTCCGGCCTCTCGCCAAAGCCCAGGGGCCCCCGTAAAGCCCCGCCCTCGTAAACCATAACCTGAAGAGGGCTGCGCGCGCGGGGCGTTGTGAGGACGTTGTGAGGACGGGTGAGCGACCACGCCCCCTCCGCTCACCAGCTCACCCGCTCCCGCTTCGGGGCCGCGCGGCGCCACCTAATAAAAAGTTAGGAGAGCGCCGACCCCGCTCGGGCTGTAAGGCGCCGCCCTCACCCTCCATCACCTTCGCTTTCCGCGATGCCTCTGACGCCCCTTTCGCACTCGCAGATTCTGCCTCCGCCTGTCGTCTCATTCGCAGTTCCTGCTTGGTGCCTTCGTTGTGTCATGGGTCAAAGATTCTCTTTCGCGGTTTTCCCTTCGTTCATCCTCGTTTCCAGTTTCTGCCTGCCACCTGTCGTTCGTTCTCATTCGTGATTCCTGCTTGATCTGTTCGTTTCGTCATGGTTCAAAGATTTTCTCATTGTAGATTCTCATTCGCAGGTTTTCTCTTCGTTAATTCTCATTTGTTTCGTTCATTATTTTTGCTATTTTCTCTTGTCTTCTTTCGCAGATTTACTTTTGGTCGTTTCTCATTCACAGATTCTGCGTGTCGTCTGTAGTTTATTATCATTCGCGGTTCCTGCTTGGTCTCTTCATTCCAACATGGTTTTCAGATTGTCCCGTCGTCGATTCTCATTCGCAAATTCTGCCCGCAATCAGATTTCCTTTCTCATTTTCAACTACAGCTTCAAATCACAGAATTTTGAAAATGTGCACACAATTCACTTTTCCCCATAGCACGTCATACGCAGTTTTTAACTGCTTTTTGACGTAAAATAAATAAATAAATAAATCTTTGTTTCATTATCAATTGCTTATTTTCCTTGTTTTGTAGATCGATTCCCATTTGCAGAAATTGCTTCCTACTAACGTTCTTTCTTGATTTCGGTTTCCACATTGTCTCTTCCTAATACTCTTATTTTACCTGATGACATCCTTCCATCATCACTTCATTAAATTGCACTCTCTCCTCAGTCCCAGATTGGTCTGTCGCTGTCTTCTTTATCCGTAGTGACTGTAATTCACCTAGTTCATTCACAGATGCTGTGCATTCCTCTTTGATTGTGCCCTGCTCTGTGCATTACTCTGATTCGCAGTCACAGAAGTCATTCTTTTTATCCTCATTCGCATATTATGCCTGTTATGTTTGCGATTCTGCCTACATTATTATTTTATTTGAAGAGCCTGCTTGCTCTTTTCTTTCCTTTCTCAATCAAAGATTACTCAGTCTTTTGGAAACTGTTTTGCTGTCTTCGCTCGATTCTTATTTACGAATTTTCCTTACCGCCTGCCTTTTATCCTAACTTGCAAATTCTGTCCAGACTCATTCGTGCGAATCCAGTATGCTTCTCTGCGAAAGCGCTCCTTTGTTTTCCTCATGATCGCTCTGCCGTTGTTACTTTCTCCTCGCCACTGATAATGCTGAAGTATAATGCAAAGTTTTGGAACTAAACTTACCAAGTAATTAAGATAATAGCTTTGAAGTATGTAGCTCCTCAGAATGGCATGTGAACACTGAAAATTAGGAAATAATTATATGAACCTTCCTCTACCCAATGCGTAATAACCCAATGCGAGTATTGTATCTATCCAAGGAAAAAATTCTTCATACAAGTTTTCTGAACATTATTTTTAAATCATTATCATTCTCATGAGACAATTACGCAATGTTTGTTTGATCAATTTTTCCTAGGTTTATTACTCTCAAACTCGATCCCATTTTCCGGTCCTGTTTAGTGGACAAATGCAAAGCACTAATACTTACAGAAGTTTATATTCTAGTGATCATCACGTAATTCTTCTCAATTGACATCAAATTTCTAACACATGCTTATCGACTCTTTTATTACTTTCAGGGCCAGATTAATATTTTGCACGGCTCTAAAATTGACAAAAGCAAAGATACCCTATTGATATTTACATACTGAATATATGTGTATATAAATGATTTCCACTTATTTTTTATCTAAGAACTTAAGCCATATTTTTACATATTTTTGAACTAATGTGTCTTTTTTAAAAACATTTGAGGCCTGTGTCAAGCGAGTGCATGCGTAGTCTGTTCATGCATGATTCCACTGCTTATCCTCTTATTCCCTCCTGCGCCCGTTGTGCACTCCAGGTGAGGCTTATGGGTAGGTAGGCTTCCAAAACGCACGCGGGAGCACTCGGCGAGTGCTCCTGTTGCACGTCGCTCTCCGCTACCCCGTTTTTATCCGAAGCTTAACTCGCTTCTCGGCGTCTAGCCTCCGCGCGCCGGCGGGCAGCAGTCAACACTTCCCCGTCAGCCGTTCGCAGTCAGCCGTCGACTGTCGACAGTTCGTTGAGACCTCCCCCCCCGCCTTCGTTCGAGCGCCTCCCCCGGGCGGCAGGGGGCACAAAACCCGGCGTCTTCGCGCGCTGGAGGGGGATTTTCGGGCTGTCGGCTCTCGCAATTGGATCCCGACCCGGAGGCCGCCCGTCGCGAACGCGCAACGGGCTCGGTGGTCCAAGCTCCGGAGGACTCGCAAAAACCGGACAAAACATTGATTAATGTAATGTCCTGGTAGTTCAAAGTACTTCTACTTTTAGATAGATATTTGTTGTTAGATTTGATTGATTTTTTCGTGTTTCCGGGCGCGTCACTACTGTGGTCATTAGTCCCGTTAGTGTAGTGCATGTTTTTTCGGAAGATGGCGGTGATCTTTCCCGCTGGATGGCGAGATCCGGCGCCGACCTACCGTCGGCTATTGGGGTTTCCCTAACCAAGACTCTCCCACCAGCGGGGCACGCCCAGCCAGGACAAGCTCTAAGCTCCGACCGGTCTCCGGGATATGAGGTAGTGTAGTGCATGTTAGTGTAAGTGTGTGTGTAAGGGAGAGGATAGGACCAGGAAGAGGAAGGTCAGATCGCGCGCGGTCCGTGGCCCGTTTGGTAGGGTACTGCTCGGGCATTCGGCTGGTGTTGATAGGAGAAACCACGGAAAACTACCGATCAGAGCAGCCGGCCGCTAGAATTCTCCTCTAGCCAGTGACTGAATTCGACTTAGCTGACAAGCTAGTGTCGAAAATCCTACAGCCGTCAGCACTCGAACCTAGGACCTCCCGGTGAGAGGCGCTACAGTGACATCAGTTGATGCTCTGAGCCACCGCTCCCGGTCGATATTTGTTGTGGTGATATCTAATCTAGTAAAAGTGAATTCAACGACATGTAACCGACGTAGATAGCACAAAAAGCAGGGCATGAATAGATACGAAATTTTTAAACGCTCCTTTTCAGGATTGTTGCAGTGTCCTTGCAAAGTTTCGTCAAGATTAACACAACTCAAATGCGGAAAATAAATAATTTAAATAATAGGTCGCGGTGCAACTACCAACATTACTTCGCCTCTCGCTTAGAGCACGTGGTTTCGTAGTGGCGCCCAATTGATTCGCTGGAGGCCTGTAGCGGTGCATGAGATAAAAATTAATATAATAACAATGTATTATCAAGTAAAATGAAAGACAGTTAGAGTACTTTATTAAAATTTGAACCAATTACTTTAAAAAATAATAATATAAAACACCGGGTTTACATACAATTGATCTTTTCTCTCATTCACAAGGATTGGTTGTGAATAAAGCCCGGGCAACGCCGGTATTTTGCTAGTATTACAATTCAACACAATATTTTCATACTCCTCGCTCCGACTGGATGCTCGTAAGTCACTGCTTAAAACACAGCGGGCAGCTTGCGACAGCGAGGCCCGTAATAACATGTCCGTACCACTTCAGAGTTTTTTCCCATTTCTTTGAGTAGCGGAGTAATTTTAATTCCTCTCTATATTATTCCTTATTAGATCTCCTAAAGACATTTTGTGTCAAAATATTTCGTTTATTACAATGTCACGCGATAGTATTTTATGTTCTTCTTGAGCAGCGTGCGTGCTACTTTTAAAAACAATTTTGTGTGGTTTGTTCAGCCCCATTTTTGTTCCTGCAGACCACTAGTTTAATTTTGATTTACGTGTGTCCATTTATGCATTTTATTTATTTTATTTATTTAACGTCAAGAAACAGTTAAAACTGTGTATGACGTGCTATGGGAGAAGAGAATTCTGTGTACGTTTTCAAAATTCTATGATCTCTACGTTAAGTCCTAAACTATAAGAATTTTGAGTTAATTTAAAAAACGCTCCTATGTAATAAAATCTATTTTCAAGAATGAATCAGCAATACATTTTGGGCTCTTATTCATTTGTCGTTCGTCAAGCAATCTGCCACGACAACATGGAAACGATAATTTGAAAAACTATATTTCCCACTGAATTCTAGAAATCGTGCACAGATAATGAAGTTACATTTATGTCCAGAAGCAAAACAAGGAGCCATCTCAGCATTTGCTCAATGTATCAGGGAAACTGGACGAAAAACCTGAGATGGGCAGAGATCGAGGTTCATTGGTTTCGGCTCTTCCGGAGTGGTTTGGGCGCACTGTGAGCCGAGCTGCGTTGACTCGGCCGCTGAGCGGCAGCCCTTCCGCCCGCCAGGCTGCTCAGGTGCCGCGCGCGCGATTACCCGATTAGGCCTAATTGCCCCCGAGCGCAGACGGGACCTGCGCCCCGCTGATGCCTAATTCGTCTTTAGGCTTTTTCACAAGACCCACCCGGAGAGCGCACGCTGGCTGTTGCCTTTTAATAAAATGTTGCCTTACGTCCGCCTTTCTCGTTTGGCCTGGAATATCTGCCGGTTTGCGAAACGTGTGATGAAATTTGGACGACAAGCCAGCGTAATTTTTAATTTGGTTTTGGCCCTTTGAGCGTGTACGTACGGCTCTGTGAGATGACTTCTTAAGAGTTGCAAAATCATCGTTGTGTGTAAGTTGATATGGACAAAGACATTTTTGTGAGATTTAGCCCTTTACTTTGAATTTTAGTAATGATATTTTTTTTAGTGAAAATTAGTAGATTCACAAACGATGTATTTATAATAATCGGAGGCGTTTATATGCTAAATTACTGCCATTACTCAGAAAATTGTGTGTATGAATATGTAATGTGTGTTTAATGTGAATTATATTTTCCAAATATATTCTCCAAATTATTTTTTTTATTGAATCTATCGTTACGTGGACAATTTTTTTTTCTTTTTGAAAGACTTTTTGATTCCTTACTATCAATTAATTAACGCTTTAACGCTTTGGAAATGTGGGAAGTTTTAGCTTTCAAAATCGTGTGCTCAGTAGAAATTATACTCTGAAATTATATTTAATCAGTTAAAATATCGTCCTAATTTTAAAAAAAATGACTGAAAGACCTAAAATATCTAAGGAATGCTTGAGACTGTCAAAGCAGGTTTCTTTTCAATGAACATCGTTTACGATAACGGATATCGTTGGAAGGTTGTTAACGAAGAGTTCGTGCAATGAATCTCGGAGACGCAACTGTATTGTCGCGAATGATACATGGCTCCACATTCGTTTCACTCTCAGCACGTAATGCATTTGTTCCCGGGCATTTATCTGCCTGTCGCGGCGCCCACCGGCCGTCCCGTCAGATCGCTTTTCACAGGCCGGCCGCCGCGCCGACGGGTCGTGCCCGCCCGCTAAGCAACCACAGCGGTCCACTGGCGGACCCGAAAAATCATTGCTGCTATTATAGGTATCGCAATAAGTCTGGAAAAAGACTGTAGGCATTTAATTACTCATGTACTTACAACCATTTTATTGTTACCAAAGAACTATTTGAAAAAGTTATATTGAAATTAAATTTTAACTTTTAAAATAACTTATTCATAAATAGTGGAAAATTTGATTATTCCGACAATTATCTAATGATGGAAGTTGTTTTGGTTGCCAATACCATGGTACCATTATACGACGCCTAGCCTGAACTATCATACTGACAGTGAAAATTATTTTATTTTGGCTTCTGTGGTGTGTTTCATCAATATCATTTCTACACATTGCACGATATATGGCCCTAACAGCGTCAATTATAACGAAGAACTAATTGTTCGGGAAAGCAGGAGAAATCTGACGTTTGCAGTCGCAGGTAGGTATTAACCTAGCTGCATCTCCAAACGCCACATTGCTCCCGAGACTTCTAACCCCAAGCACACAAACAATTTCTTTCATCTCCTTCCCGCGGTGGATGAACGACGCGTCTTCTGTAGCCCGCGCAACATCTGTTGGCGCGACGCTATAAATTTCAGCTGCCGCTGAATCGCGTTGCGCTCACCCGTCGACTCGCTTCCGTCGGAAGGCAAGCGACGGCCGACGAGGCAGATCACGTTAGGGGGCGGGGTAGGGAGGAGGGGTAGGGAGGGAGGGTAGGGAGGGGGGGTAGGGAGGGAGGGGTAGGGAGGGAGGGGTGGGGAGGGCGGGGATGAGAGGGGCGGGGCGGAGCGGGGCAGGGCGGAGCGGGGCGGGGCAGAGGCGATGCGGGGCGGGGAGGGCGGGGCGGGGCGGAGCGGAGCGGGCGGGACGGAGCGGAGCGGAGCGGAGCGGGGCGGGCGGGCGGGGCGGCCGGGCGGAGCGGAGCGGAGCGTGGTGGGGCGGAGCGGGGTGGGGCGGAGCGGGGTGGGGTGGGGCGGGGCGGAGCGGGATGGGGTGGGGTGGGGCGGAGAGGGGCGTGGCAGTGCAGGTCGGGGCGGGGCGGGCGACGAATCGCCCGCGCGGCGACTTCAAAGGCGTCGGTGGGCGGCGGCGACGGCGGCGGCGGCGGGCGTCGCGACGCTTCACATCAAAGCGCGCCACGCGACGCGACGCCGCGTCCGTGGCCGCGCGCGTACAGCGCCACGCGTGACGCACGCGCGCGTGCCTGCCCGCGCCGCGAGCCAGTCAGTTGTCGACTGCGCTGCCAGCGCGTGGATATGGCGCGGCGCGCGGTCGGATGCGTTTGCATTCGTGACGGCCATAAATTCGAGCTCGGGAGTCGACAGCATCGGCTCAACACTCGAGTGGAGGAACTGCATTGTAGCTGGTGGTATTACATATTAGTTGGCGGGTAGTATTGAATTTGAGGTATGTGTGCAGTAGACTAAAGGATGGTCGGTTCGAAAGTGGCCCTGTGCCCAATCAAAGCTATAAATGATCCGTAATGTAAAAAATTAAACCATCTTAATTATCCTCGGGACGATACAAACTAGATTTTACTTCTGAGATGTTTACCTAGTTGATCAAAAGGTTCTAATCTCATATACATGATTCATACTTCAATCTCTTCATCTAGACATACAGATATTAAAGTATAAAATTGTCTCACTATCTGTACTAATCCTTTCTCTGAAGCAGAAGTTACAAGCCTTCATCTTGATAGAAACGCTTGTCCATTCGACCAGGGCAATTGGGATCAGTGCTGTAAATCTGAAGGGTTCAAACATAGCAAGATTATAAAAGGAATACAATTGTGTGCCAGCTTATTCAAACATTTGAGTACAGCTCATGCATTTACTGCAGGCCCGTTCTAACAATTGTATTGAGCACATGCAATAAAGTTGGCATTCTGAAATTCACAAACATTCGATCACATCAAGTGAGAATACTTCATACATTAAGGGATGCTTATTCCTTAAGAGAATCAGAGTTTCGTTAGACGTTTTGTTGCTTCCCACTACTACTTTAGGGGGGAATATGAAAAATCAATCTTTAATGCTCTGATAATGTAACATTATATGATTCTTACTCTTCATTCGAAATCTATTGTACACAATAAAGAATTGTTTTAACAAAAAAAATGTTAATTTCCCAGCTCAGATCAGTACGGAAAATTAAAAACATCAGCAATATAATGTTCTGTTGCAATTCTTTTCTCATCATATTAATGACAAGTCCAGTCAAACGCAAAACTACATTCAATTCCATGGTCTCGGAATGATAGCTCTATTTGACTTAGCAATAGTGTTGGACCAGAACGTCAGATACTGAAAATACGAATGGCACGGCCAGAGTTTCGATTGGCTGAGATGGCTCAAGACAGCAACTATTGTCGCATCTCGGTCAAGGTAGCCTTAGGATTCGAATTCCAACGGTAGGTATTTTTGACACTAGCTAGAAAGTTAGGCCAAATTCAGCCGGTGTCTAGAAGAGAATTTTTGCTAGCGCCTCTGATATGTAGATTTCCTTGGTCTCTTCTATCAGTACTGTATTTCGTTCCATAACCTTGTTCCCTTCTCTGCTCTTACACACTCACATGCACACGCTCAGTTACATACTTATGCTATACACCGCCCGTATTACATATATCATACCGCACATATCGGAAGATCGGTATGGGAGTATTCATTTTGTTCCGGCTGTGGCGATGACCCACTGATGGAAGCTACTTTGAGAGGAACCGCCCCGCAAGATGACGTATAGGATGGGGACGGATATCACTATCCAGTGACAGAGGTACAACGCCAACTGTAGGGATATAACATGCACTACATATAACCTATAATTTTATGGAAATTCGAAAAAGAGTAGAACCCCGGTATTCGGAACTAATTGAGAATGTGGTGTGTCCGGATTCGGAAATGTCTGGATTACCCAAAAATATGGACCTTACATATACAAATAAATCTACAGGATTACCAGACACAATGCAACATAGCGTGTAATGTGAGAAAATAGCAAAATAGTGTAGCGTTTGCATCATCGAGCAGATTCAATCCGTGAGGCAAAAAATTATTACCGATTTTGCAAGCTTCTCTAACTGAATATGTACTTTTGGATACACTATAGTTAACAGTGCAATAAACGTTTCATTTCGACAATTTGTATCAATAATTAATTGTTCAGTTCAACAGTAATTACAAAATCCTTTCTTTATACTCCTAATAAGCATTTTGTTTATTTTCTTCCATCCCGAATTTTGTTCCAACTATCCGAAATTTCGGATTTGCGAGGTTCAGGCTTGCGGAGTTAACATTTGCGGAGTTCGGATTCGCGAGGTTCGGATTCGCGGGATTCGAATTCGTGGGGTTCGGATTCACGAGGTTCGGATTCGCGTGGTTTCGTATTCGCGGGGTTTCGGATTCCCGGAGTTTCGGATTCGCGGGTTTCGAATTCGCGGGGTTTCCGATTAGCGAGGTTCTACTGTATTCAGTCCCTCAACCCCGAGTTTCGCCCACGTTGAAGAGAAGGCCCCGCCCACTGCGCGCTGACGGGGATGACGCGCCGGGCGCAGCGCTCGCCGGATTCCGGGCGTCGCGCCTCATTTGTCGCCGCGGTGGGCGTGTCTCCCACGCGGCCGCCACAAAGGGAGAAAAATGCCTCGTCCGATTCTAAACGAGGAGAGCGACAGGCGGATGGGGCGATCTGGCGCGCTACTCCGTTCAAGTGTTGACTGAATAATGGCTTGAAAATTATAATGTTCATCTGAATAAAACGCGCTCTGTCAGCTACTTAATTTACGTTCATTGCTAAATGGGATTTGATCCATTCAAGAAAATTAGCTACGTATTAGTTAGTAAGATATAATGTTGTTATGAACATCAAAATGGAACGAGTATCTCTAGTTTGAATGCGGGTTTTATCGAATCTATATCATTCAAACATGCATTTGTGACAGTCTCAGGTTATATACTTATTTAAAAAGTATGTTATACTACTAATTCATTAAGTTAGTAATGTTTCGGCATTTCTTTTGTGTTGGGTGAATTGTTGAAACTTGTGAAGAATCTCTTGGAATTCTATCACTGAAATTATATGTTTAGGCATTTATGGCTTAGATTAAAAAAATAACCAGGAGTGAAATAATGGTATTTTTACCTTTCTTGAAGACATCTCGCAAAACAACATTAAATGAACACTGAAAAGTCAAATGTCTAAAAAATTAAGACTGTTATTTCATTCAAAAAAACAATTTCATAATGTTCTGGCAGTTTAATTCATGCTTTCTCTTCTTAATGGACTCTGGCCTACCCAATGCCTATGACGTTGTATACTAGCATTTTTATTCAAACTACATATTTTTTATAAACATAATATTAATTAAATATTGCATTTGACATAATGACGAAGTTTAGATACTGTTCAGCAAGAACACATTATATTTTGTTCAGACTAACATTAGAATTTCGTCCTGCACTAAAACATGAGCTTTAATACGTGGGAGCGTTACGCTCTTTTGTAACGCGAGGAGTCGTGCGCCCTGCAGGTCTTGGCGCGATCCGTCGCAAAGGTCGTCGCAGGGAATCCGTCTCTGCGAAAATGGAGCGCGGCCACCCCTGGGAAGAGACCCCGCAGCCACCTCCTGCGCTCCAGACGCCTCTTGAATTAATCATATCATTCTTCTTCCGGCGAGGGCTTCTGTCTGGCGTTCGCTCCGCCCCTCCCGTGCAGCCCCGCCCCTCCAACCCCTCTTCCTTCCACTTGCTCATCCCGTCCCCGCACCCCGTCCCCGCACCCCGTCCCCGCACCCCGTCCCCGCACCCCGTCCCCGCACCCCGTCCCCGCACCCCATCCCCGCACCCCGTCCCGCACCCCGTCCCGCACCCCGCCCCCGCACCCCGTCCCCGCACCCCGTCCCCGCACCCCGTCCCCGCACCCCGTCCCCGCACCCCGTCCCCGCACCCCGTCCCCGCACCCCGTCCCCGCACCACGTCCCCGCACCACGTCCCCGCACCACGTCCCCGCACCACGTCCCCGCACCACGTCCCCGCACCACGTCCCCGCACCACGTCCCGCACCCCGTCGCCACTTCCGTTCAATCTGCCCACGCACTGACCCGAACCGCCATTACATCATCTTTACACGAACCTCACACCGCCCTTGCATCGCCAGCCCTCTGCACCTTTCTTTGAACTTCTTTGCGTTGTCCCTGGCCATCACGAAGCAAACTCTTCGCCTTGCTGCATCCCCACGTCTCAATCTTGCAACTGTTACTATTCCCACCCGCTGCTTGTCGCTGGGCCTTTTCGCCCCGTCTAACTCCACGCGCGTTGTTGTCAACGCCGCCCTAACTCTGCACCTGCTTGTTTCCTGCACTTTGCTGCGCCCCTGGTGCTTCCATTCTGTCTTCTTTTGAAATTATTCACACCACTATCAAGGGAAGCTTGCTCAAAAGTAGAACTTCTACTTTACTAGCAGATACGGGGTTTTATATCTTCATTACCAGTATTAAAATAACAATTTCTACGTTATTGCTGTTCGCCATTTTCTATTCATTCTGTTAGCCATTTTGCATCCAAGTATCATATATCTTGTCATGATGATGCATTTGTACCAGTTTTCATCTGACCTTAAATACCAACGTACCGATGTATACGATTGAACAACCGACTTATGAGATGTGTTTTCTGCTTTGAATTATAAGAAAGGTCATGTAAAATATTTTCTTCTCACAGTTCATGGTTCCTGTACACATTCTCCGATATTTTACTACTTTGCATGGTTCTTCAATCTTTTCACAATCCTTGCCTCTTCCTCGTGTTCGCTCTACTGGTT
This sequence comes from Teleogryllus oceanicus, assembly GCA_964035755.1. Lineage (NCBI taxonomy): Eukaryota > Metazoa > Arthropoda > Insecta > Orthoptera > Gryllidae > Teleogryllus > Teleogryllus oceanicus. Next base: position 109,931,185 of record CAXIVR010000006.1, on the reverse strand, counting down.
GAGTTAAGCACAGACCCAGCTTTAGAGGAGAATTCTAGCTGCCGGCTACTCTGAGCGGTAGTTTTTCGTGATTTCTCTGTTCAATAGCAGGCGAATGCCTGATTAGTACACCAACAAACGGAACACAGATCGCGAGATCTTTCTTTCTTCTTGCTTGTCTTATTCTCTCCCATTTCACACACTCATACATGCACTATACTACCAATCTGTCTGAAGACCAGTGCGAAGTTTCGTTCGATCCGTCTGGGGCGGTATTCCGCTGAGGGAGATACAGGAAGATGTAAGTACCTCGCAAGCCGACGAATCTCTCAATCCAGAGGGGCAGAAACACCGCCACCTTCCGGGTTGAAAAACATCCACTACACTAACAGAAGTAATGACCGTAATAGTTGACGTACCCGGAAACAATCAATCAAACTTCCATATTTTTGTTCTTCTTGTCCTTGATAAACAAGTTTGATTGATTGATTGATTTTTCGTGTTTCCGGGCGCGTCAACTGCATCGGTCATTAGTCCCGTTAGTGTAGTGCATGTTTTTTCTCGGGAGATAGCGGTGATCTTCCCCCGCTGGATGGCGAGATCCGGCGCCGACCGACCGTCGGCTAGTGGGATTTCTCCCTAACCAGGACTCTCCCACCAGCGGGGCACCGCTCCAGCCGGGACAAGCACTAAGCTCCCGACCGGTCTCCCGGAATATGTGGTAGTGTAGTGCATGTTAGTGTAAGTGTGTGTGTGTAAGGGGAAAGGATAGGACAAGGAAGAGGAAGGACAGATCGCGCGCGGCCCGTGGCCCGTTTGGTAGGGTGCTACTTCGGCATTCGCCTGGTGTTGATCGGAGAAACCACGGAAAACTACCGATCAGAGCAGCCGGCCGCAAGAATTCTCCTCCAGACAGCGACTGAATTCGACCTAGCTGAAATGCTAGTGTCGAAAATTCTGTCGCTATCAGGACTCGAACCTAGTACCTCCTGGTCAAAGGCGCTGCAGTGACATCAGTTGATGCACTGAGGTAACGCTACCGGTTTCATAAACAAGTAATCACATAGTCAATCGCAACGCTACTCGTTCTTCTTTCAACCTTCGTCGCACCGCTCCATTTTAACCGCTATCAGTCAACCGCCGCCTGCACTTCTCCGCCTCGCCTTCACCTCTTTCCCCGCCCTCCTCCCCCCGCCCCCGCGCCCGCCCAACGTCGACATCGGTCGCCGCTCGAGACCGACAGAGATCGCCCGCGCCGCAGTCCAAAGCGCCTTCCCGCTGTAAAACCGATCTCGTCATCCGAAACCATCCGATAGCGGCCTGTTAATGGATTAAAGGGACTCGGGAGCGACTACAAAGCCCTGGGAAAAGCCTCTCGGTGGAAGCGGCGGCGGTGGAGGCGGTGTGGCGATCCGCGCGCCGTCTGCCGCCGGCCGGCGCAAACTCACCGCTCCCGCTGGCCCGGGTCCGGCGCGGCGCGCGCCGCTCATGAAATAATGATTTATTCAATTTAGCCCTAAAAGTGGCGCGGGGAGGCGGAAAAGGGCCGCAGGGTACCGGGAGGAACAGAGGGTTCGCCAGGGGGTCGGAGGTCGTAATGGTGATTGTGACACCAACGGGGCCTAGCGGTGTCGGGGTTTAGGATGAAACAAGCGAGTGCTAGTATGCTTTCATGAAGGTGGTGACGACTTACTTGAATATAATAGCGAGTTCAAAATATGTTTAAGTGCCGTGACACTATGAAAGAAGAATCGTAATTTTTTGTATAAAACGAGAAAGATATTCTATATTTACGAGAGGAACGATAGGAGCGAGCGAGGAATCTTTCTCAAGTAGAAAACATATTTGTATTGTGATATGTAATATTTAATTTTATTTTATTCACATTTGTAGTAAAATACAGAATAAAAATGTCAGTTTACGTCATGACTGCTACGCCAGCAATGACAAGGAGATTAGATAAAAATGTTATCACTCGTGGTGGTAAAGAGGACATATTATTAGTTATTAAGGTGCGTCTTATAAATAAATATAATAAATATAATATAATAATTTAACTTTATAAATAAATATAATAAAACAGAATATGACATTGGTAGAACTATTTAGTGACAGAAGAAGCGAACATGTGCTTATGAGAATGATTCAAAGAAATTTTGTGATTCAACATTCATACATTAAATGAAGATCTGTCAGAAGCACGGTGATTTACTGAATATACAGCAATGGTAGCAATGCAAAGACTGCAGAAAATATGAAAATGAAATTAAGAGAACATATCATGGAGATATAGGCGTCATCAGGCCAGTTATGATAGTAAATGTTGATAAGAGAATGAGCACTAATGAAGGATTAAATGCAAATTTCAAAACCGCAATAATATAAATAGAATAGGGAGGAACACTAAAGGAATGAACAGGGAGAAATATTAGCTACTTAGCTAGAAATGGGGTTAGAATGTGTGTGAAGGAAGGTAGGAAATAAGAGTAGGGTAAAGAAAAATTGAACGTGAGAGTGATAAAGGTAGAATTTGCGAATTAAGTAACCTGGCAGAGTTGGACTCCGATCGTTGGTCGACTGCAAATCGTGGCTTACGTGCGACGACGTGTTACTGCAAATCGTGACTTACGGGCCACAACATTTTACTGCAAATCGTGGCTTGCGGGCCACAACGTGTTACTGCAAATCGTGGCTTACGGGCCACGACGTGTTACTGCAAATCGTGGCTTACGGGCCACGACATTTTACTGCAAATCGTGGCTTGCGGGCCACGACGTGTTACTGCAAATCGTGGCTTGCGGGCCACGACATTTTACTGCAAATCGTGGATTGCGGGCCACGACGTGTTACTGCAAATCATGGCTTGCGGGCCACGACGTGTTACTGCAAATCGTGGCCTACGGAGAAAGCAAGTCCCGAGGACGGCAGGTGTCCAGCGGCTTGGGGGCGGCAGGAGCAGTGGTGGCGACCGGGCTGGCGGGGGCTGCGGCGACAGCCCCCGCGCCACAGGGGTGCGGTGGTAGCCGCCCTCATCATTTATGGATCCCAAAAATCAATTGTGAAGTGTGTAAGATAATGAATGTTGCATGTGGAATTAGGCGGCGGGAGGACAGGCGGGCCGACCGACGGAGGCCAGAGGGGGCGGCGAGGTAGGGCTAGGGCCATAGGTGCGAAGGGCGCCAGGGCACAGCGGAAGGGCAGGATGTGGTTAGGGGGAGCGAGGGCCACAGGGCGTGCGGTGGCAGCGTTTGTTAGAGGCTGCGGGGGCAGGTGATGAGGGCGGGAGTAGTTACGAATGCAAGTGCGCGATGCGCGTACGATAAAAGATATGAATAAAGATTGAAGTGTCAAAGAAATTGGGTTTGGGGAGAATGGGGAATGGTAGGAGAAATGAAAAATGTTGTATATATAGAGAGATAAAATAATATAATTCATATTTATAAGAAAATATTTGAAAAGAAGTCTGTAATAAAAACAAAACACCTAAGAAAATAGTGAAGATACTTTTTTTTTTTATTCTTGCAATATCACAAATGGCCACGATCGACTACTGAAGTGTAGTAAATCTTATCACTAGGTGAAGATGACTGCTTTAGCAACACAGATGTGAAGTATCAAGATATTCCATTATTATTGCATTGCAAGGGAACTGGATGTCAAATTTCTTATGGACATTCGATCCATCACGGAAGAGATGTGCCCTTCCATTCACCTACTTCACAATTCAATGGAAACGAGACATTCAGAACAATAGCGAGTGATCACCCGTCTAGCAATACACCCAGCGTAAACTACACAACTTCACTGATCCCGTATAAAGCGGGTATTCAATCTGACAGAGTGCTCATCTCAATTGAAAACTGAATTAAAATTTCTCGTCTAAGCACAATGAGTCCGGGAGTGACAACAAACTAATGACTGCAAGGCGCGCGAGAGAAAGAGTTGAGTAGCAGTGACACGTCGTTGGCAGGGCGTCAGCAGGGCTGGGGCCACGTTTGCGAGCAGGAGCCCCTCCGAGTGGCAGCGCCAGCCACGTGGAGGGCACACGCGGTCCCCGAGGGCGCCGCGTCGTTGCCCCCCCGCCCCCTCCCCGCGCCCCCCCGCCCGCCCCGCGCCGCGGCCCGCCCCGCCGTCCCCGCCGCCGCCGTCCCCGCCGCCGCCGTCCCCGCCGCCGCCGTCCCCGCCGCCGCCCTTCCCGCCGCCGATGTCCCTGCATCCGCTATCCCTGTCGCAACCATCAACCCCGCCGCCGGCGTCTCTGCCTCCGCCGTCCCTGAACTCGCTGTTCCTACAGCCGCCATCTCCGCCGCCGCCGCCGCCTTCCCCGCCGCCGCTCCGCCCCGTCCCGCTCCCACCTCTAACGTCGCCCCGCCGTTGCTCCCACCCCTGCCGCTGCACCCACCCACGCCTCCACTCTCACCACCACCAACGCCGAATCTCCGGCCGCCACCGCCACCGCCGTTATCCCCCCAGCCTCCTTTTCCACCGTCACAGCCCGAAGCCGCCGCCGCCGTTCTCGTCCCGCTTTGAGAATCACCGCCTCCGTGTATGTCTCCGCCTCTTCCTTCACCTTCACGCCCCCCTCTGCCTTCTTCACCTCCGCCTCTACCACCTCCACTTCAACCGCCACCCCTCTACCCGCCCTCCCGCCGCTCCGCCAGCCCCTCCCTCCGACCCTCGCCCTACCTCCTCGCCGCCTCCGCCGCCACAAAGCAGGCGGGCGGGTGCGCGCGGCCCTCCCTGTAAACAGCGGGGCAGGCGCGCGGGCGCCCACGCGTGGCTCTGCAGCTGGGCCCAGGAGTTACTGCCTTCCAGGGGAATTGCTGCTGTTTATCGTGGGAATCCGCGCGTATTACGAACGCATTTCCAATAATACATTCATAATAAAATTAATACTAATAATAACAATAATAGTAGAAGTAATATATTGTCAGAATACCCAACGTTTTATTTCAGTTTATGTTACTGTTATTACAATATTGTTCTAGAAATCCAAAGTAGTACAATCGATAAGTCATTTAAAATGCTCATTATGTCTTCCAAGAAAACATAAGAATTTTTATTTGTAATGTTAAAATTATCACAAAAATTTTCAATTTCTTTTAGAAGATTACTATGAATAAATATTGAAAAGTGAGTTGCAATAACTTTGTTCAAAAGAAGTCAATTTCAATTCGTGCACATAAAAGGTTAAAAATTCTCGTTTCGTTGAAATCGACACCCAGCTCAGTTTGTGATACGCCGACGTGAACACGGTGTTTACGTCGGACGGTTTGGATGAATGTCGCGGGGGCTGCAGATGTGACACGGAGGAGGCACCAGTGGCTTGTAGGCGCGTGGGATGTCGTCTGGGTAGCTTCTCGGGTTTCAAGCGTGTTGCAGGCGGAAGGCGGCTTTCGTCGGCTTTTTTAGATTCCCGCCGCTGTCTTCATTGCAAGCAGCCGTCGTCTTCGTAGCCATTACCACTGATACCATCCCGTTCAACACCACATCTATCTTCTCCAACGAGGACCTAAATTCTGCGCTTAATTTTGCTCGTTTTCTCCGTTAGCAGTATCACAGCCTTTGCCATCACCACTAACATTGCATCACCATAATCATTTTCACCCGCATCGCATCCCCCCCCTTACACCCAGTGTTGCCACTACCGGCAAAACTACCACCATCACCATTGATACCTCTGTTACTACCACCTGCCGCTCTACCACCACCCACCCATACCATCACACCTTAACCCCCTAAACTCACTACTTCAACTATCATCAGAACAATCACCACTATATTCGAACAGCCACAGCAACCTCTTGATATCAACAACTTTGTTTTTCAAATATTTATTCTTTCTATTCAACATTAATGTTGTACAGAGAGTTTCAATATAATATTTTGCAACATTCTGAGACGATCCCGCAGTTGTCAAGCAGGCTATTAACCTACAAGCAGTAGAACGACAATCACAGTTTGTACTCCAAATACACGTGAAACCTATTCACCATCAACATTCACCAACAAACACCATTGAAACCACCAGGAACACCGCCTCAATCTCCGCCTCTACCTCTACCTCAGTCACTATTATTTCCACCTGTTCTCCTCTTTTCTCCCTGCTTTGCCTCCGCCTTCTGTCCCGGGGGCCGTCGTACATCGTTCACCTGCGGATCCTCGCCGCCTTCCACGTTCCCGCGCCGCCGATCGGGTGCGTAAATCACGCCCCGCCTTTAATTTGTGGTAATCTATACATCGCGCGGTAATGGAGAAGAATTATCGGAATTAAAACGCGCCGCGCCAGTTTACGAGGACAGGCGGGCAGGGCGGATGTGAAGGAGGAGTAGGGGCGGGGGAGGAGGAGGAGGAGGAGGCGGAGGTGAAATGCCACGCGTCGCTCGACAAGATCCTCGCCCCGCCCTCAGGGTCCCGTTTCCCTTCAGCCGGCTCTTCTTACTTGCCTCCCGTGCTGGGAATACACGCTTTGAAACTGAAAAGAACGTTTGACATCTAACGCGGTAAGAAGCAATTAGTACTATATGAATATCTTTCGGGAGCTATGTAGCCGTTATTTAGGACTTGGCCACAAACACGCATTTACAAATTTACTTTCAATCGTAATGGAACTAAAAGAGTAAAAGTTAGAATCCAAAACAATATAATTTGGATTTTGGAAATAACTGTATGTTACTTTATTCAATTCACTGTGTTTTAAAATTTGTCTTTGAAAGTTTGTTTCAACGGTCAAATATTTAAGAAATTTCTGGTAAAATTGTGTGGGAACTGTGAACTATTCTTTGTTTCTCTATCAACAGTGAACAGTAATGGTGCTGTTTGAAACGAACTGAATAAATTGTAAATGTTATTTGCAAGAAAAATAATTTATTTTAAAGTATTAATAATCAAATGTTGATACATCAGTAATAAAACATTCATTCGTAGTTTTTTACAGAAAAGGTATTTTTAGTAAATTCATGAATTTTTCCTCCTAGCCCCCCCCCAAAAGAATAACATATATTTACCCCAAAGCCAAAAATATACGAAAATTTATAAAAAAAATTAATTTGAAACTTATGTAGTCCATATTAAATATTGTGCGATAAAAAACTTATTTCTTTCAAAGTAAATAGGCAAGACCGAAAGGAATGTGATGTAATTCTTATTATTCACACCAAAACACCATTTTCTATAAAAACCTTCCTTTCTTCTAACTCTAATTTGAAAGTGCTTCTGTTAATACGAATTCACTAATAAGATTTTGTGTATCCTCATCATCATCCACGCTTCGCACATTACGTCGTCACCTTAACGACGACGTTGGTGTAAGCGAGGCACGCGGAACTGGCTTTGTGGCGCGTGGAGCTGGGAGTGTGTCGCGGGGGCGAGCGAGCAGACTAAGCAGCCAATGGAGACAAGAGGGGGCGGGGCGGCGGGGGCGCCTCGCGCATCGTAATTAGCGACTCGAGGATTGCCCCGCCGCGCCGTCTCCGTTGCGCGCCGCCTTAGCCGCTTAGCCGCGGAGCGTAAACCCACCGGTTCACTCCCGCCACCGCGCAGGGGCGGGGTGGGGGTGGAAGAGTTGCCTGCGACTGAGAGGATGGGGGTGGTGATGGCTGAGACGACGAGGAGGAAGTGGTGGGGAGATGAGGATAAGATTTATCAGTTTTTTGGTGATAATATTTAGAAATGTATGGCGGTGGTGTTCATGATGTTGGCGATTGTTCAGTGACCAGAGAGACCACGATACTGATTACTACAGAGGAGGCCGTGGAAATAACATCGGCGCAAGTGACTACCACTTTGGCTTCGGTGACAAGGACTTTTGATAATGATGTCGGTGATAAAATATGTCGTTGACGGTTGAATATTTCGATGACGATGTCGATAATGTCGGTGACAATGACGATGTCGATAAGGATAGTGTCAGTGACGGATGACGATTCTGAAGATGACGATGTCGGTGTCGATGGCGATGGCGTTGAAATAGCCTAACGACATGCCCATCACTCTAGGGCTAAAAGAGGTAGAGGCTGTGTTTCGGTTAACACCGAGGCAACGGCAGAGGAAAGGCGGGGGCGGCGGGAAAAGCTGAGCGTCGCCAAGCAGTTTCGGCGCCGCACGCGCCCACTCGCTCACGCATTTGCGCGGCTTACGCACTTATCTCCGGGCGCGGCATATTGTTGGCTGCTCGCACGTCGTCATATCTCGCTTGGCGGCGCTTCTGAGAGCCGCATTTAGACGCCCCGCTTCCACGTCTTGATTCCCGTACTTGGCGCCCTTGTGTCGTAGACGCCTTCTGTGTCGTGAGAATGGGACTACCACGCCAGTTTGTTGCTGGATGCGAGTTGCGATGTCAAATGGAACAAGTAACTTCTGCTGTTTCTCTTGTGTTTATCTTTATGTAAAGAGTACACTGACATTTTTTTTAGTGAAATTGTATTCTTGATACAAACTGAAATTTCGGTTGTCATATTGTGATAAACATAACGCATGGGCGATAATTTTTATGTAGAGTATACGATAAAACTCGCACCTTTTGTTGACTCGTAGTGTTTTTACACATTCATGTTTTGTCATTATTATAATTAGCAAAATTATACAAATTTAACAATGACACATAATAGAAAATGTATTACAAAATTATTCAAGTGCCACCAAGTAATGTTAGATATTCAATGTGATATATAAGTATCGAATTGCAACATTGTTTTTTTTCCTTTTTACATACACGTTTTCGGAAGGGTACTTCTTATATCAAGCTTTTACCTAAATATTTCCTACATGTTGACTGCATTTCACACCTAAACCTCTATTGCAATTCAGCATAACTCATGTAATGAAGAAATCCACTAACCAATTTTTTAATTTCTGAACAGTCAGCACATTTTGCAATCTAAAGTAGTTCAAAAAAAACCCAAATTCGCACATATCTTGCGAACGAAAATAAATACCAAGTGTGTGCGGCGGCGAGGACGGCTGCGACCGCTGTGCTACAAATAAATGAGGGAAACCCGGCGCAGTCTGGTTCAGTGTGGTGGGATGGACGAGGCGTGATGTGCCGGAGCGGAGAAGGGAGGAAGAATGAGGTGCGTAGAATGAGAAGGGGCGGAGCGAGAGAATTGGGCAAAGAAAGAGGGTGGGGAAGGGGAAGTTAGAAGGTGGGGTGAAGAAAGACGGGCAGAGGGGCCAGAAGGAAAAGGAGCAGCGGAGAGAGTCCGGGAGAAGGGAAGCGGGGGGGAAAGGCGCGGGGGACGGAAGGGTCACTAGCGGGAAGGGGCGGGGAGAAGTCGAGTAGAACGAAACAGGCGGAAGGAAAGGGGGGGGGGAAAGGGGTGTCCCGGAGCGGGGGAAAGATGAAACGAGAAGTTCTGGACGGATGAAGCGGGAGGTATTGGTCGGGGCAACGGAAGTGGGTGGTGCTAACTCAGAGAACTGGAAGTGGCCAAATGGTGAGAGCAGAGTCGAAGCATCGATAAACAGTTAAAAACTGCGTATGACGTCCTATGGGGAAAAGTAAATTGTGTGCACATTTTCAAAATTCTGTGATCCCTACACCAAGTCATATACTACTTAAATTTTGAATTTTGAAAGGGAGAAAAAAAACAAAAACTCCCATGTAGTAAAATCTATTTTCAAAATAAATAAGCAATACATTTTGAATTTTGAAAGGGAGAAAAAAACAACAAAAAACTTCCATGTAATAAAATCTATTTTCAAGGATAAATAAGCAATAAATTTTGAATTTTCTTAGTCTTCTTAGTCGGGTCGGTGTAGAGAATAGCTGGGCGGAGAGGAGAAACGTGCAGGGAGAGGGAGACCCAGCGGGTCTGACGACCGTGGGGCGCTATGTTTGACTGCGGTTAATGTCGTACGTTTCCGCCGCGAACCACGTGGTACACAGCGCCCTCCCCCTCCCCTGCACACCCCGCCCATCGTGTGTGCTTTCCTTTCCTTTCCCTCTTTGTGGCACCGCGCGCCCGTCGCGTTTATGTTGCGCGTCCGCCCGGCATGGGGCGACTCGCCATGGAGGTTTGGTGGCCCTGTGAAACGGCATCGCTAACGGAAATGAATAAAGTGTATATTTTCACGTGAAGTTGTTTATATTTGGTTACGATACTCAAACTAACTACAGCTTTAACGTCTGTTGGGACTATTTAGGCGAGTTTGCCCTGCAGGTTCGATTGTTGACCCCTCCAGACAGATTTATTTTTCATTTGTTTTTCATTCTTGTCATTCAATAGCCTATGTTTTAAATAACAGTGTTCATAAATCATTCCATCGTCTCTATTCATATGGTATTCTTTTACCATTGTAGAAATAACGACCGTTAATAAGTTGTAGGATATGGATCACGAGATCGGTCAATTAATGAAATACATTAGTTTGCCAACGTTTCGGAATATTTAATTCCTTCATCAGGGCTTACTAATAGTGTGACCAGTCTTGACCAATGTATGTATTAGTAAGCCCTGATGAAGGAATTAAATATTCCGAAATGTTGGCAAACTAATGTATTTCATTAATTGACTGATCCGTGATCCATATCCTACTGGTATTCTTTTATAAAAATCATCAGAAAAGTCAACTGTGATGATTGTTTGCTATAATGTGTGAAAATATGTATATTTACTGTAGGAAATTTCTGCAAAATTCAAAATACGTTATTTCAGATATTGCCATAGTTTTAGGAAAATATACATTAGATATTCGTGGCGGCTTGAGAATTGGCTAATAACTTCGTAGCAATTTCCGCCCCGAAAATTTCAAGCAATTACCATTACTGGAATATGCGGAGTTGTATCTACTCTCGTGTAGTTTGACATACAAAATTGAAATATCATTCAAAATAGTGTGCTAATACCCACGAATGAGTGTGATTCTTAAACAATTTAATTCACTAAAACACATGCCATTAGATGCGATTTCAGACTACAGTGTACCACAGAGCGGAAGCCTGTAATTTCCGCGAGACCCAATGCTGAATAATAATGGTCTCGCGGTCTGCTTTAAGCCCAGAGGGCCGCACATTGGGCCGAAACGGAAGAACAGTTACTTGAGGTGAAAAATAGAAAAGGAGTAACCTTTTAAACATACAAGAGTCAAATAATGAAGCACCCATGAGATAGAATGGTTCATTGTTAGTAACAAAATTCTATAATTATAAACAATAATAAATCTGTACAATAAACTATATAAATTTGCGTAAAACTAATTGAAAGACGGCAATGCAAATTTGCCTGAATTGAATTGTCAATAACAAGCATTATTGGATATGTGTCATTAAAAATATTCTTTTAAATTTTATTCGAACGTCGTTCATCATTTGCAAAAAAGTTAAAGTTAACCTATGACTTGAAAACGTGATTAGAAAATGGACTGTGTTAAATTTATGCAATTTTGTTTCTGCATATTACAGTTTTTTAAACTCTGTCACCAAGAATATTAATTATTAATACCAATAATTTTATTATTTTAATGTGACCTTAGAGTTGTTAGATTCGTTGAAACAATCGAAACGCAAAGATATGTAGACTAGTAAAAGAGACTGTATTATCATTGATATCAATGATATTACATGATATATCATTGTATATCATGTAATATCAACATATTGTTATTTTGTTACTAATTGAATTGCTGATACTCACTTTGAAATCACACAACATTCAGGATTTAGTTTCCGCACTGGAGTACCCCAAGGCACCACTATGAATCGCGGGCAGTCGGTTCGTTTGCCGAAGCCTATTGTTATTTTGTTGCTGTTGAATTACTTCTCACTTCGAAATCCACAACATTCAGAATCTTTCCCAGGAGTACCCCAAGGCCCCACTGTGAGCCGCAGGCAGTCGATCCGTTCGCCGAAGCCTCGCCGTAGACCCCGCGCCCCGAGAGCCGACTTCGGCGGCGGCTGTGACTGCGTGCGTTAACGCGGGCCGGCGCCGTTCCCCGGCCCTTCCACGGCCCCGCCGCCGCGCGGTTGGCGTGGCGCCGTCGGCCGCCCCCGCGGGCCGGCTGGCGCTCGCTGCCGACGACGCGACGTGGGACGGACCAAGGAGCTGCGAGGTTTTGCTGCGTGCGGTTCCGGGTCCGGTGAGATTTGGACCGGTGTGAACGTGGGAACGTATAGTTATAGTGAGGGAACATTTTTGATGGGATACATTTTTCCGTCATTCAGCACCCATCACAGCCAAACGGAGGGACGAGACGTCTTTCTTAACGGCCGGGGTCCGCTAAGTATTTTTTAGCCCTCGGTCCGTTAAGGATAATTAAAGTAAATGAGTAAGGATCACTAAAGTAAATCAAATAACATTAGTACTTTTATTCTAATAAAATGCATTTTTTTATTATTTTTCGTATAAAAAGGTAATATTACGAATTATTGAACAACCCACTACCTACATCACAAATAACTGACTTGTTCATTTGCTCTATGTCAACTTAATGATGTTAATAATTATTGAAGAAACAGCTGAAGTGCTAATCATGCAGTATTTTAATTTTTGATGGTAATTGCTTCCACATTTTCAACGGAAGCTAAGTAGTGGCTATAGATTATGACAAGGAGTTGTTGTTTAATGTTTTGAAGAGAAAAGACATTTTTTTGGCGGTACATTTGCAATGTGCTTTTTCTTTTTTTTTCTTCCAGAAATCTTCGGTTTTAACACTTGTTGAGTTTTCTCTCTTCAGCTTCAAAAACCAAAAGAGGAGCCTATATTAAGTAAAACTGTGGTAAGAATGACGAAATTCTACCTCGCAAAAAGTACATATATGCAAAGTGGTTGACATGTGGTTAGTGAACAACTAGTGAGGAGCAGTCTTTTTTGTGATGCTTGGTAGGGCCGTAAGGAGAACTGGAACGTGACCCTGTGTGGCTATGACTAATTGGCGACATATATTTCAAACATTCTATAAACCAAGACCTTAGAAATCTGATGGACTGCAGCTGAGAATATGAGCTTTATAAGCTTTATATGTGTTGGTGAATATGAGCGAACATGGATTAAAAATAATGTTGGATGGCGATTAATATAGGCCTCATTACAAAATGAATCAATACTGCAACTAATAGATACACACGTGAGAAATGTGTTCCATAATCTCTTTATGCATCTTGCAAATGGAAGGTTCTATGAAACAAATTTTTATATCAGAAGATTTATCTTAGAACATTTTTCCTGTCAGAATTTAAAGTATCGGTTACACTCTCGAAGATCCAAAAACACGGAAGAAAAATCGAATATTTACTTGTAAGTTCCTTCTTATTTCAGACCGCGTCGCTGCTGTGGGTGGGGGTTGGAGCGGAAGCGACATTGGCGAAGTGGGACAAGTTGCTGGTGGCGGAATAGCTCCGGGGGCGGCGCTGAATGGGGCGGTGGCGGAGGAGGAGGAGGAGGCAGCGGCGAAGAGAGCGGGAAGTGCGTTTGCTGAGCAGACGAAGGTTAATTGATGATCGCGCACCGCTGCGTCACCGTCTCAGCAGCGGAAAAGGCGAAGGCGGGTGGGGGTGGAGACGGGTGCCGGGGAGAAGCCCGGGGCGGAGGGGGAGAGGGTCGAGGGTGGCGAAGACATTTATGGCGAATGTGGAAGGGGGCGAAAGAAGCAGAGATGGAGGAAAGGGGCAGCAGCATTGGCTGCGATGGCAAAGACGGAATCGGAAGTGTGTCTCGAGGCAGGAGTAGGTCTAGAGCGAAGATGGGAATAAGGCGGGGAGTAGAGTGGGTTGTGGATGGAGATGAGAATGGCAGGTGACGAGGATAAGGAGATGGAGCGAAAATGAGACGGAAAAGGCGTCGAGGATGGATTTGAGACGACGGGAAAGAGACAAATAAGGGGAAAAGAATGGGATACACGCGATACAGAGATGGGATAGAGACGGGGCAAGGAAATAGGTAAAGTGATAGAGGCGTTAGTTAGAGAGAAAGTAATAAGCGGAAGTACTGGCGAAGGCAGCGGCTTCTGCAAGAACATGGGGAAGAGGAGGAAGAGGAGGAAGAGGAGGAGTAGAGGAGGAAGAGGAGTAGAGGAGGAAGAGGAGTAGAGGAGGAAGAGGAGTAGAGGAGGAAGAGGAGTAGAGGAGGAAGAGAAGGAAGGGGAGGAGGAGGAGGGGGAGGAGGTTAGTCTGGCGGGTCGAAAGGTCCCAGGCGGCAGCCGAAAAGCGAGGGAGAGCTCGCTCTGGATTCGAAGCTGAATCGAGGGACGCAGAGTGCATTTCTCCACCGCCTCTCGCTTAGCGGATGTGGTTTTTTAGTCGTCGTGTCTGGACGGAGATTCGGAGAAGTGCCGTAGACGTTTTTAATGGTCTTGTCTTTTCAGAGAGGACGGATGGATTGTTGGAATTTCTATGTCATACGTGATTTTGGAGCAAGCTCCTCTTAGTCAAAAAGAATAATTATTATACGTAGAACAAATGCTTAAGAGTAAATAGCATAGAATTATGACTCATTTGAAAGACTTTTAGAAAATAAGAAAGATTTGCTCCATTCCTTTCCTTTTCATCTGCGTACTGTTTACAAAGAACTACATTTTTTATTTTAGTTATCAAAATAATTAACTACATTATTATGAAAGCAAGAGACGAGTTCAATCTTTTTAAACGTCTTGCGAAAGATATAACACATAACGAAAAATGAATTTCTTGCTGAACACTTACTTAAATTGCAAAAAAATACGGTCTTGGTGATATTTTTCAATTTTAACCACAGACATTCTTGGAAAAATAATTCCGATAAATAGAAAACCACTCATGAAGAAAGTAACAACACAAGAATCCAATTTTTCCAGCCGTCGCGAGAAGAGAATTTCCGAACGCTGCCTGTAACAGCGAAGGCGTCGCCGGAGGCGGCCGGGGCCTGCGGCAGGAGGCTTTGGCGGTCGATGGAGGAGACGAGGCGACGCCTCCGCCGGAAGTAGCACGCGCGATCCCTCTTCCGGCCCCGGAGGCGACACGAGGCGTAAACAGCTGCCTGCGCCCCCTCCCCCGACGCTACCTCCACCACCGCTCGAAACAACTCACTTTCAAATAAACGCACGTCGACACGCGGCCGTTTTGCGACGACGAGAAATCTCGGTTTAGGTGACGTGTTCGCTACTGATGGTCCAAGAAGATGGTTCACGACATGTGCTTGGAATTATGTGCGAAGGAAAGCTTCAAATATACCTTCTGGGTCAACGTCAACGTAAATATGGATGAGACCCATTGTAATTATCACGTAAAAATACAAACTCTTTTGTGATTCCAATAACAGTTACTTGTATTTTGGGGAATAATTCAAAATCATTCATATTAGCAAGGATTTCAAATATGATTATTAGCAATTAAATTTAATTAATGTTAATCAATTCAGGAGTTATGAAAATTTATTGCAATTATTACGGTACATGAACATTCGTACAGCTCATTTGCTTTTATTCGTCTAAACTAAAAATGTGTGTAAATATCTTCACAATTCATATTGTCTGAAATTTCCTTTAGTATGAACTATTGTATATATTACGAATATGGTACATTTATCGATTCTCAGTTACCGATTTCGAAAAGAGTGTCTTTCAGTTTGGTGCATCATAAAAAAGAAAAAGTTATGAATGAATCTCACTTAACGAACCTCTTTTAAAAGTTTGCAACTTCTGACCAACTTGCTATCGTTCTCCAGATATTTCTCATGAATTGTATTCAATGAGTTGCATTACACCGTTGTGATAGTCTCAGACGATCTTTATTAATGATGATGAGTTAATTTGCAGATGATCAAACGACATCTCTTGAAAATAACGAGTTAAACATAGTCTTGAAGACACGTATTTTGCAACATCCTCGTTTCATATTTGGCAACTCTTCACGTTTTCAAATCTAAAAACATGCACAGTAGAGATTCGCGGAATTGATTACTTCTCATCATGCTCTTCAGTTAGTGTGGAGGGCGTCCGTTGGGCGGTGATTCAGTTGGGTACGTCATGCGAGGCGAGCCAAATTAGCAGTTCCTCTGCTCCTCAACTAATGGATTAATACGACTCGATTAAGTGATATTGATGATCCAGACGTGTTCTGCATTCCTGAGTCCTACGCCCTTAGCATAAGAACTCTTACTGCACTCTGGATTCGACTGGCTGCTCTCCGGGTGCATCCCCTACTTGCATCCACTCCCGGCCCTTCGGGGTGCACGCGCGTATCCTAGTAACCGTAATATAAACTAAACGCTGATCGGATTAGTGCCATCTCGTTAGTTCTGTATCGCAGTGACTTACAAGGCCCCTCTTACTTATTAGTTTCGTTAGCCGCATGCATGATTCATCACAGAGGGACCAATTCGGTTGCCTACCTACGCACCGTTACCTTTGTAGTCTCGTGATCGGATTCGTGGAGAGCTGGGTTATTTTTAATAAGACGCGAAAAAGTGCCCCGAAGCGGGACCCTGGGGAACGCCGGCTTCTGCTTCCAGTGGGATTTGAGTAATTGTTAGCATCCAGGGCCTTGCTGGAGATGTTAAGATCCCCTCGGCGCGTTGCTAGGATCAGCGATGACATGGCTCCGTTCCCCTTGGCTGCGTGCGGGACAGATTGTCAAGTGCGTGTCGACCGCGCAACTGACCGCGACGCACAAAGGCGCCCCTTTGGGAGGAGGACGCGCGTTCGAGGGTGACGCGCTGAGTAATTGGACGATGACGTCATTGATTTTTAAAATAGAGAAATATTAAATCGTCGGTACTCTACAGAGACATGAGCTTAGATGCGATGTGGCTACGATTATGCAAAAAAATTTGGTTGTTCAAAAATGTATAAATACGCAGATACATTTTAAGATCAAAGAACCTATCTATTATTGTATGATCGAAATTGTTGACATAAAATGACATTGGAATAGAGTCTCTAAATTTTCTTCAGTGTGGAATCAGAGCGATGATTCACGAAGGTCTCCCCGCCGCAGTTCAAAGGAATCAGCATTATTTTTCAAGAAGAAAACCAAACTACACACGTAAATTAAAATTAAAATATTGCCCTCAGTAATTTGTGAGACCGCACGACCGTATATAGGTGCTGACTTAAATCTATAAATAAAAGTCCTCCGGTTAAAAAGAACATCATTTTGTGTTCTGAAAAAAATTGGTACTTGACTCTTCATCTTGTGGTGCTTGTAATTTTACATCTATTGCGTTAATAGTTCTTTAAATAATAATAATAATAATAATAATAATATTTTAACATTAAGGGTTGACTTATTTTGAAATGATTAAGAAATGAAGTTATTATGAATAAAAACAATTTGTACGTCCATTTTTCGAGAGCGTATTGCACAAGGCCTCAGAGTCCATGCTTCCTAGAACTAAACTCTCAAAGCTGTATTCTGTCTGCTAATATTCAGGGCTTCAATTCACATTTGGAGAACATCAGCAATGTTTTAAAATCTTCGAGTATCTTCGAAATTTGATCATCAATACTTGCAAACATCATTCGTCTACTATTCATCCAGGCCGAGTTTCATTTTTTTTAAACAGTGAAGGGACCAGGGAGGGAAGGGTGATTTGGGTTCGATACTGAGGCACTCGTACTGCTAGCAGAAAAAAGGGCGACTCCTCATCGGCATTCGCCTGGAAACTACTTCAGGCCAAAAGTAAAGGGTCATACCCTCCTGAGACCCAGAGAATTTTTTTCACAAATTGCACTTGTGAATGTGCGCATTGTGGTATATTTGACCTACTGATTACTAGAAAAACATTTTTAAAAATCTCGGAAACCTCATTCGCCTGGAAACATTGGTACAGTATACTGTACTTTGGGTCTCAATGAATACATTTCATGTTGTATTTCGTACATGATTTATTGAGGAACATTTAGAAATACTGAATACAATTAGATTTATTGAATATGCATACAGTAACATAAAACATACAAAAATATTACACTTTTAATATATTATATCTACTAATTGTGATATTCCATGAAACAATTCCTTTTTGCCACCAGACATAAAAATATTTTGCAAGTGCTGCAGAGTGTTCTTGTCCTGCCATTGCACCCCGGTTTCCTACACTTTTGCCAGTCCTTGACATCTGCAATTGTGGGCATATGTCCACATTTAGCTTTTCTGACTTTTTCATTTGGGAGCGGAACTGGAACTTTTCTTTTCTTAGTAATAGACACTGAACTGTCTTCCTCTTCTAATGCTGAAACATCATTTTCAACATTTCTGTGATTATAAATTAAAAGCTCGCCTAACATTAGTTTGTATTTTCTAAGTTGTGGAATTCTTTTGCTAGAAATATTTTTCTTTATTATATCTTCTACATTTGTCTGAAGGATTGATACCATGGACTGATGACATCATTAGAACACCTTTCCTATCCATCCACTTGACAAGACATTTGCTTCCATCATGGAAGACTAGCATATCACTAGACCCTCTACCTTCTTTACTGAGTTCTTTATCAGTCTTGAGCCGTGCTTCCTTGGGAATCCTGTTTTTTTGTACAGTACCAGTCGATCCAAATCCTCTTTTTGACAGTTCATCCAGTAGTTTGCAGGTAGTAAAATATCGATCGTGATATATGAAGTGTCGGGAGTAAGACTTTCAGTCAATTGAATAACTGCTGCTTCTGCCAAACCAAATCCTTGACTAGAGTACTCAGGATATGTAGTTTTACCCTGATAAAATGTGAAGTCCAAAACCTGTCCATTTGATTTGCCAAAACAAAACCTTTAATCCAACAGGATTTGGTTTGTTGGGACAATATTGCTTTAGAGAGCACACTCCTGAAAATGGCACAATCATCTCATCGACAGCAACATCGATATTTCTTTCTATTTTCAGGCAACCTTCTCTAATTCTGTCTATTAATGGACGTAACTTCCACAATCGGTCTATTTTCCGTTTATCTTCCTCAATGTCATCGTCAAATACAACCTTCATACAAGTTCTCAAAGTGAAGAATCTGTTGCGAGTCATATTGTCACTGATGACAGATACTCGCCATCTGTTCTCCCAGTACATCCTAATCATTGGATATTGAAGGCAGCTCATTACCATATTAATTCCCATGAATATTTTTAATTCTGTCAAATTCAGATTTAGAGGACGACCATGCACTTTAACGTAAGTCTGACAAGTTTTCTCAACAATTGACTCCAATATCTCATCGTCAATGTATTCCTGAAAATAATCGCTGAAGTCATACTCTCTTCTATCTCAATGAGGGATAGTGGGCTGAGATAATGGTGGAAATTCTCGATTAAAACTCTTTCTTCTCCACTGCCATCTCGGAATGTCTTCTACTGGAATCTAAAATTAAAAGGAACACAATGACTTAATGTTTCAACCCAAGGATAAAGCGTGGAATTGTTGATAGCAGGCACATATTTTATTTAACAGCAAAATAACGTTTTAAAACTACGTAGTACCTCTTCGTCTTCACTGCTGGATTCTTCAGTATTTACCTCAGCTTCAGGAATCAGCGTTGGTATCACACTAGTATTTCCGTCATCTGTATCATCTTCACCGTCAGACAAATCGCCCTCAGATTCATCTAATCCATTTAAAATTTCTTCCAAATATTCTTCGATTTCATGTTCTAAAACACCAATTATTTATGAACTCTATGGAAGTTTAACATTATAATAAGAATTGATTTACAAATATTTTACATATTTTAGGTCATAATAAACACTATTTCAATTCCACATATAACAAGTCATCAACTGAGACCCAAAGTACAGAATCATGTACCTCAATAGAAACACTGTCATCATCATCAAAATAAAAAAATTATCCTGATATTTTGCTATTAAATTACATTCATAACCCTTGAGATAGGATATAATAACAATAAACTATCAAAACATGCAAGAGAGTTAGGAAATTCACCTACCTTGAAGACGGCGTTTCTCATGCGGAAACTTCTTCGGCGCCATTTTCTTAAAACTGTTGTTTACACCGCTAAGATACGGGAAGTTGGTCACGGAGTATCCTATTCCGTTCCTAGAGAGCGTAGTACTTTAATAGCCGTAAATCATTGTCTGGGCGCTGATGCTATCTAGCGAGGAATTTTGAAACTTGAAGTACAGTATACTGTACCGGGGTCTCAGGAGGATAGGAGCAGAAACAAGGGCGACTCTCATCGGCATTCGCCGGGAAACTACTCAGGCCATAGGTAAAAGGGCCGAAGCCATCTAAGTTGGCTCTTTCGAGCTAGCCTGCACGCTGCAGAAAGACCCGCAGAATGGAAACCTGGGTTCCAGAGTAAAACTATACACTAATAAATAATACTGAGTCTTCTCTCTCCCAAACAGACATGTGTGAAGGAAGACTTCTTCAAACGCCTAACAACGCGTGAATAATCGGAAACTGAATAATCTAATAGATATCTTAACTAAAACGCACTGCAGCATACGACATGAAGGCACATCCTAAAAGGTTCTCCGGTCTAACAGAGCGTGTGAGCAGTAAACTAATCAAAGCAGAAGACGGATCATTAAAAATACAAGCTCAATTTACGAGAGTAAACACGCGGCCATTCTCTAATTGCTGATGCACGCACCTTCCGAGGACTCTCTCCCCCTGGCAGAAGGGTCCCTTGGAAGGGCAGACTGCCGCCCTTGCGCCCTTCCGCGTCGCCTAAGCTGCTGAGGAAGGGCGGGGGGGGGTTGGAAGGAAACTATTTTGATGACGCTACCAACACAGTTATGTTTTTGCTTCCATTGATTTTAACGTTTCGGTAAATTTCTGTTTGTACGTAGTACTGCATTTCTCTCAGAATAACGAGGCTGTTTAGCTCGAAAGTGTTCTTGTTGTGTGGGTATAAAATGATTATATCTACTATGCAAAAAGACCGGCACCTTTTTGTCAGAAACGCGTTCATATATTTTTCATTAAAAAGTGCTAACAGTTATGAAAGAACATTATTATTTTCAAAATTGTCGGTGTCTTAGTTTATAGAGTACCATAAAATCGCGCCTTGTCTGGCAATTGTAGAGGTGTCTTTATGTTAAAGCGCCGAAGAAGTCTTCATTCATTGCAAGAAACATTCTACATAAGTATCGGATATCTTCTCGAGGATGTTTACACAAGACCTTTTTTCGCAAATTATTGCTAAAGGAAGGAAGGCTCAATATTATGGTCCGAATACAACAGGCGAACATTTCTGGTAGTCTCAGATCTGTTTCACCAACGAAGCTCGTCTGTTTCGGAATCCGTCAAATGCTGTCGTCTTTCTTTGGAGCATGAACCCAGCTTATGTCGTCACATTTAATCTTCCCGTCTCGCCTATGTCAACGTCACTCTCTCCCTCTCCTCGTCCTCATATACGTCTGCGCCACGCGGACTCCTCTGCCAAGCGGCGGCGCGTGTGATCTGACAGATCTCGCTCTGATCTTATTATCAGATCAGAGGCGATGACTCATGAAAGTAGCCTTCGCTTCCGCTGACTCCCCTCGCTGCTGCCGGTGCGTCCCCGAGAAACGGCAAAGCGACTTCCACTGCCAGACGCTCAAGCAACGGAAGGATAAGCGGAAGAGGGGTTTCGTATGTTTGGGTCCAGGTTTTAAAGATTCATTTTACTTGAAATGTCAACAAATTCTCAGAAATGTTGAAGATAACAACAAATCGTCTGAATTCCGATGCGGTATTGTTGACGTAATTACATGAAGAAATGATGGAAGTCATCTCCATCAACTTAATATATTTATTTAGAGAGCCGGTTTCGACACACTCTCCCGACTTTTGCCACACATAGCGTGTTTGATGATGACAGCAAAGCCCGTCGAAAGTCGGATATCTAAATAAAAATATTAAGTTGACGAAGATGACTTCCATTATTCCTTCCAGTTACAACCAGAATAGTTTATGCTTATTTCAATAAAGCATTCCAAAAATTCCGAAACAATGTAGGTGAACTTAGGGCAAGAAGTATCTTTGGAATAATTATGAACATCACATGTAGTGTTTTTTCTTGAAAAGGAAATAATTCGTTGTATTTCTTTATATATTAGATGAAAAATATGTGAAGAAATTCCATACATTATTTCCTTTGTAGCTAAAAAGTAAAACTGTTCGTCTTAAATATTACCAGCGTACTTCCTGCCCACCTTTTATGTTACATAGATGATTGATTTGATACTAATCATTAGGGAAAGGATTTGTATGCCCTAAAAGATCTTGAAATATTCCATTAAAATATGCATTTATGACCTAATAATTCTGATATAAGCAATTAATATGCAATAAAAATTAACAGTATTTCATTTCCTGTATAAACCTTTCTTGATAAAATTTAGGAGAAGCATGCTTGGAATGAAAAACTATATTTTTGTGCAAACCTAATACAATGCACCTTACTTCACAGGAAAAATAATTGAAGTAAATATTCACCTTACGGAAGTACTTTGTACGTCTTGTTGCATTTCTTCTACCTGGTTTAAAAAATATATCAAGAAATATACTACATTTCCACGTGTATATTATCATCGATAGAAAAGGAAAAAAACAACTGTATCAACCTCATTTTAATCAATTAACGCTCACAAATAAAGTGTAGATTCTCTGAAACGTTTAAGAGAAAGGATTTAACGAAATGTGCAAAATATGCCGCTATAATCACATGAATATGCATCAACAGGAAAAATAGACCAAATATGCATAAGTATGCATTAACATGTTAGTCTACATAGCATTAAATGCTAACCAAATGTAGAGAAATTTCACTTAGCTATGTCTTGAAGCAACGGACAAAAATTGGCAAAATCATAGAAATCCGCTTCCTACTAATCAAGTTAAAAATTTGTTTAAGGCTGTTAACTGCACTACGGTGTTCAGTAGGCATCCAAAATTGCGTCACCAATTCTTCAAATCAATACCAATGCCAGTACGAAGAGGGTTGCGACGCGTGGAGTATTTAATAAATCGGAAAATTATTCATTTTAAACAACGTAAATAATTTAGAAAGCGTTTTTTTACTCTATGAAATATTCAATTTGCTTTTACTTTAAAATCTTGGTTCATAGTGTTTCTTGCACATTATTTGTACATCGATTCATAAAGTATTGTTCACATCGGAGACAGTTAATTTTAAGGATCCAGTTTCTGGTCGAAGGGAATCGAAAAATACAAAATCTCATTAAGGTACTCCCGCAATTTTTAAAGAGAAATTATGTTATTTATTTCTGATATCTTTTAAAGTACAAAGCACTAAAAAGTGTCACTTTTATTTATTAAATAAATTTTGAGAGACAATGTATTAAGAGCATAATGTGTTGATATTGCAGTGCATTTTTGTTTCCTTAAAACCAGTTGTAATGTTATACATATATGCAAATACTGCTCACACTGAGAGAATGATTGCCCATAAAGAAAACTGCGCGTAGACACTATTGTGTAACACTTCCGAAATACAGCATCATACTACTTCGGCGAAAACAACAAAATCGCGACAAATAGGAAATGCTCCTTCTTCCAGTATTGACTCATAAAAAGTATGCTATATAACTCGTCACTCGAACATCTGACGACCATCAGTTGTTTTTTTTTAAAGAGGAACGTGAATGAAGAAAATAACATGTTCATTTTATTACCACGCCAATACGACTTCATTTCTTGTGGTATTGTGTCTTTCCTGTTCTCTTTCTAGGTCTTCCCGGTCGATATATTTTTTTAGCGAACCCGTCCACTGTAAAACCTTCGTGCGCATTTGCATACAATTTGGAAAACTGGGAGGTATTTCTTCCATTTCAGGTGCACCAAAAATATATATTCTTGCCCACTGAAATAAAACGCACGGGTCGTAATTCTATTGTTTCGTGTCATTCCGGGGCACTGCAATTGCTTGTATTTGCATTTAAATGCGGGACCCTAGGTAGGTCCCTTAATGGCCCCGCCCTCATTTTGCGTAAGCTGGCTGAGCTTCAGTGAGCGATTCTCATTTTCCCAGGCGCAAATAATCCCCTCTCATCCTTCTTTCTCCAGTTCTCTACCCCTCTCTCGTTCTCTCACTCGCTCTCTCGATGCTGCCATATTTTCCGCGGGGGCTAAGCCCACATTACCCCAGATGATAACGCGTGTCGAAGTTGGCCACCGTGTGCTGTTTGCGCGCAACTTTGCTGAAAACCCCGCTGTGTTCGCTTTTGTCGATTTGCCCTCCCGCTGCCCATCCCCCCCCCCGCCCGCCCCGTCACACCTTGCCCATCCCCCATCCCATCCCATCCCAACCCACTCTCGCCCTCTGTTGCCCGTTCTCCCCCGCCCAATCTCCCCTACTCGCGTCCGCTTTTGCCCACCCGCTGACTGACCCCTTCCGGCCGACTTTCCCTTGTCCGCTCGCCCACCTTCCGCCCCTCTGCCCGGTCTCGCCCACCTTCCCCCCCCCCTCCGTCCTACCAGGCCTTCAAAATCTTCCGCTCTCGCCAGCCATCACCCGTGCAACCTTTCCCACTCGTACTGCCCGTCTACTCGCACTCGCCCGCGCTTGCCTACTCGCTAGCGTCCGATGGCATTACGCAGCGAGCCGACAGACTTATTCGCCCACCACGTCACTGAATTACGGGCGCGCATTATCAAAATTGACGTGCGCATGTGGAATTTCATCCCCCGCGCCGCCGCCGCCGGAGGTGGCGTTCCCCAGGGCCGGATGACGGGATTAGTTTCGTCAGAATTACGAAAATGGGCCTCGCTTTACGCGCGCCGGCCCTCCAACTCTATAGTTACACGTGGCAACGCCATCGCGCTGTTTCAAAACAGTTTATCTCTAATGATTTGTTTTTGGAGAGACGTCACGACACGCACGAAAAGGCCAGCGGAGGTATTGTGTTCAGCTGAGGCTCGCGGTGCTTCGATGTACCAACGGTTGTTTAAATCTAGCAGTGTTGTATTTCAAGGGATTCATCTGTTTACTTAGCTTCGTATCAGAAAGGTGGTGGTATTTACGAAGGACATCGTAAAGTGTTTTGTTAAATTGGCGGGGGTAACCAATGGGGAATCATAGACGTTCTATTCTTACAGGAGATATAATTAATCCATATTATTTTGCTACTTCAATGGAATGATAATAGAATATTTAATTTGTGGAACGTAGTGTATCTTGAGGGATAATATATTATTTGAATAAGGCATGAAATAACGATATTTACCAGTTTAGTTTCATTTATAAAGA
Source organism: Teleogryllus oceanicus (assembly GCA_964035755.1). Lineage (NCBI taxonomy): Eukaryota > Metazoa > Arthropoda > Insecta > Orthoptera > Gryllidae > Teleogryllus > Teleogryllus oceanicus. The sequence continues at coordinate 109,906,094 of CAXIVR010000006.1, read as the reverse complement.
AATGTTCAATGAATTTTGAAGAATCTGATTCTTCTACAAAAATATTTTAAAAAATTAACATGAAAATCTCAAGAATTCTTCACAGTATGGTAATGCATTGAATTGTGTTTTACTAAGACTTAAAAATCAACAAATATTTCGAGAACGTATTCTCTATGTTCAGTTTTCGAGTGAATAGCCTTGATTTTTTTAATCTAAAACCAAAAACACAGTAATATCTCATATAATAAACTACAGTTGTGATAAATTCATCATATTTATAATACAATATAAATGATTTCCAGCTTTCTAAAACAATTGAAATCTTTAAAAATGTACGCCAAAAACTATCGCCATGCATCTAAGCTTCCACTCTTTGGTAATACTAGAATACAGAAATGTAAGTGTATTATATATATATATATATATATATATATATATATATATATACACACACACACACACACACACACACATTGCAAAGCAACCTTCCAAGTATTTTCAAACATTTTGACAATTTACCACAGGAACAATTGTTTTAAACTCAATAATTATACTCACATCTAGAGCAATTATATCGGAACTGGACCCACAATGCAGTTTCCAAACCACCTTGGCCACTGGACTCGGAAACGAGTCCAAAACACTGCCCGGAATGAGCTTCCGCGTTTTGCAGCACGGTCCATAAAACTCGCGTAACCGCTAAACAGGTTATGCGCGGGACCGTCGGAGCGGCAACCCGGGTGGCGCTCAGCAGGGCGCCGGCGAGCAGCGCGTCATTTTCGAAACAAACGTCAGCGGACACAACAGCCATACACATAAATGTGATATATGCTTTTGCGCGGGACCCAACACCCGGTTCAGCTTGTTGAATGCCGACAGGCATGGAAGACGGCGAAGGGTGGGGGAAACGGGGTGGAGAGGTAAAAGTTACCGTGTGCTGACAACGAACTCGGGCCATGAGGAACAGGAAGTGTGTTGATAACGTTAATTGCGAGAGGTGCTCGATAACATGGAAGTCACGTTATCTCATATTTACTTAAATGAGAAGAATGTTCTTTTTTCTTGTTGCAATGTCGAAATATTGCAGTATATGTGATCAAATATATATACTCATAATGATTATTTGCAAAATATGGATTTTAAAGAAATGAAATCATGCTGCAGCAGATTTTCCTACTAACAGAAGTGTAAATTGACGTGTGTGTGTCTGTACGTTTATATGTATGTATAACATCTATACATAACATCTAAAACATCTATTAATAAGGGAGCTTCACACACAGCAAGGCAGAACTGTGAAAATCGTTGAAAATGCCAACCAATTGTTTATTTTCATCTGTAACATTAATTAATATATTTTATATTCGAAAGTTTTGTGGTGTACACTTCTATTTTCTTCGCTTTTAACTCTATTAACACATTGAAAGAAAACAGATAAAAAATTACACTCGCTGTTTATTTCACAGAATTCGCACATCTGTGATCAGAAATATTATATACTTCACATATTAGTAGCATTCTGAAACACATTACAGATTACCCATAATGATTATTTTACGAATCAATGTATTTCGTGATTCCCGTCTTTGTGAGCTGTACCCCCTACATTGAAAATGTGTTATGTTATTGGTATTGTACTTGTTTACGAACGAATTACTAATTTCTCAGCAGCGTCCATTTTCTGAAACCGTCATGTCATTGCTCTGCACGTTTCACGAATCATTTCACCACGTTGTTGCCACTAGAGGGTTTTCATCAGTAGCGAATACAGCCACATGTGCGCTCAGTTTGATTAATTATTTAGTGTGTCTGGGAGTGTCAACTGCAATGGTTATTAGTTCCGTTAGTGAAGTGTGTTTTTATCACGGAAGGTGGCGGTGTTCGTCGCTCCCTCGATGAGATTCAACGCCGACCAACGGCCTGCCGTGGTGTTCCCATATATCTCCAAGTGGGGCACCGACCTAGCCGGGACAAGCTTTACGTGTACTTACTCTAGGCTCAAGATGTGAAGAATCGTATAGTGTATAAATGTATAAGTGCATTTAAGGGGAGAGCAGAGGACAAGGAAGAGTAAGGAAACATCGCACGCGGCCAGTGGCCAGTTTTTAGGATACTGGTCGGGCATTCTCCTGGGTTTGATCAGTGAAACAACAGAAAACTTACCCGTCAGAACAGCCAGTCCCTAGTATGCTCCTCCATCCAGCGGCTGAATTCGACGTAGTTGTGACTAATGTGGAAAATCTTGCCACCGGCGGGAGTGTAACCCTGACCTCCCGGTCAGAGGCACTCCAGTGACATTTGGAACTCAAATCCTGAGTCCTCCCGGTCACAGACATTACAGAGACATCTGTTGATTCTTTGTCACCTCAGATGACTTCGCTAATGCGCTTGCGCTAAAATTGCGCCCATCGCGCGGCGCAAAGACACTTGCGCTCCTTCTCCCACGTGCTGCACCGCCCCCCATCTGCCCAAGTGCCGGCGCTCCATTATCTCGCGCAAGCGGCCGCGAGCGCGCGCCGCACACGGCACTTTAATTTAGTCTTCTGGCTGTGCCGCCCTGCCCCGCCCCGCCCCGTCCCATACCCGCCCTGCCTCGCCCTGCCGCGGTAGCTCAGTGTATCAACTTTCGAGTCCTGACGGCGGCAGGATTTTCGACACTAGCTTTTCAGCTAGGTCGAATTCAGTCGCTGTCTGGAGGAGAATTCTAGCGGCTAGCTGCTCTGATCGGTAGTTTTCCGTGGTTTCTCCGATCAACACCAGGCGAATGCCGGAGCAGTACCCTACCACACGAGCCACGGACCGCGCGCGATCTGACCTTCCTCTTCATTGTCCTATGCACTCCCCTCACACACACTAACATGTCCTACACTACCACATATTCCGGGAGACCGGTCGGGAGTTTAGAGCTAGTCCCGGCTGGGGCGGTGCCCCGCTAGTGGGAGAGTCCTGGTTAGGGGGAAACGCTGCTAGCCGACGGTAGGTCGGCGCCGGATCTCACCATCCTGCGGGGGAAGATCACCGCCATCTCCCGAAGAAAAACATGCAAACTCTCCGTCCCACCCTCCGCCCTGCTCCCCCCCCCCACACCACCCCGTTCCCCCTCACCGTCCTGCCCCGCTCCCTCCCACTCCTCTCCGCGCGCTCCTCGCGTCCTCTCTCCGCCTCGCGAGTCCCGACATCTATTCCGCATCGCTTTCTCGCCGCTCCGCCCCATCCCGCCCCAATGCCCGCGCCTCCCTTTCGCCTATGGATTTACCGACGCTGCCGGAGTTGGTTCGTGCCGCTACCATCACGCTGTCGCCGCTAGTGCGTTCGTCGCTAGTCTCGACTCAACTATCACCGCTACCGCCCCCTCTTCCGGCTATTTTCTTCTTTTTCTGCATCTCCACTTCCTTCTGATTCACTTCCGTTGATTACTTCCCCTCTTCTTTATTATCCTTCCCCTCTTCTTGACCCCTTCTTGATATCCTTCCCCTCTCGTTATCTTTCCCCTCTTCTTCCCCTTTTCTTCATCATCCTTCTTCCTCTTCATCAATCTCTCCTCTTCTTTAATCTCCCCCGCCTCCTCTTCAGCCTCCACTTCCTTCTTTTCGACCCCGTATTCATCCTCCTCTACCTCTTCTCTTCCTTATTGTCTATCTCTTCCTTTTCCTTCTTTTCGTTCTCCTCAAACATACCCTATTCCCTTTTTTATTATCTTCTTTCTCCGACAAAGCCAACGCAACCGCACACCTCGAACACGTCCAACGCTTTGAGTCTTCATTTTGCCATCTCCACATCTTCCTTTCCCTCCCTCTGCATCTGCATGCATATGCATTCTGGCTCTACAAACTTGTCGCTTTATGCCCGTCTTGGGAAAAATTCTGCAACCTCTGCCGTCGTGGCTTGCACTGGTTATTGTCGAACCCGATTTCGCCTCCACCGTCACCTATGAGTCACAATACATGTGGCCACCCGCTATCGTTCTTAGTAAATTCATCGCTTAATCGTCTGCACCGACATCGATCCCTCTGTCTCCATCTTAGCGAAGTTTCTCTTGCCCCCGGCGCCATTACAGTCTCCTCCGTCTCCCATATGTGCGTGCTTCTGCCATCTTTCCGTATTTCTCCCCACATACACACACACAGTATATCTGACAACGTCGTCTCATTCATCATCTTCGCCTTCGCCGCTGCATCTACTGCCATCGCCACCCCATAGCATTATGGTCTCAGTCTTCATATATGTTTGCGTTTACACCGCTTCCATCTCACGTCACCACCAACTCCGCTGCTTCTGCCCCCTTCACCACTTACATAGCCTGTCCGTTTCTGCTCTTGAGCCACCGGTGTCGTCTGAGCGATTTCCGTCGCTTTTGCCTCCATAGCTGCCTCAACCACTCCGTCGTCTGTTCCTCTGGCGCAGCCGGCAACAGAGCCACAACGGGCGTGGAAAATGGGTTAGAGGGGTAACATCTAGGCAGAGGTGATTCAGCTAGAAGGAGATGCCTGTGTTTGCGTCTCTAGGGATTTCCTGTACAACGAGGACGGAAGAGGTTGTCTGACTCATCTCATACTCAGACTTCATTTTGCTCTTCGAATTGTAATGAGATTAAAATAGAGTGTGTTCCAATCATGTTAAACTGCACTTTGACGTTAGGAGGTACGTGTAAACTTAACGACAATGTGTTTTATAAAAGAATGCATTTTCAAATGCATGTTTGCAAAGAGGTGTTTCTCTTCATTCCCGAATTCTCAATATCACAAAGAGTTTCGAAAATTAATTCGTGTCAATTATGATGACATTAAATAATAAGACTGGTAAGCGAAAACGGTAACTAGCTTCGATCTTTATTGAAAAATAAGGAAATATGTTTAGCCTGTTTACAATTAGTAAAAATATGTATAGTATTTCCTTACAGAGTAAGCACATTCATGAACGTTGAATCAAAGAATGATATTAGGGTATTGCCTAATGAAGATAAGACTTGATAAATACTCAGCTGCATTCCGAAGTGAAAGTTATCATCATTTAGTTCTAATCTTTCAAATATTTCATATCAATCATTGCAAGGCACTGCCCATTATTTATCTTGAGACGACTAGGACATAAAATGCATACTTGGTTTATCTGTTTGAGTGGTATTGTAAGCGTTCTATATTTTTACAATTAGAATAATCAGTAAATGTTTACTTCAAAGTTCAACAAATGAAGAAATTTCCTATAAATTATCAATCGTGGTGGTCGTCATTAACTATGACTGAAAAGATCAAATTTCATAATCACTAAACGGTACTAGGCAAATTGGTAGAATATTAATGATTGTTACGTCAATAAAAAATTCTAATTTACTGCATATTTATATTCTAAAACGAAGTAACTGGCAAGTTGTCCGCAAACACACAGTCTGACTCTTTAATTGCTCATTAGAAAGAGGTAGCAACATTTTCAAAGATTAAAATCCCCAGGAAGCAACTCAATAAAAGGCACCCTCCCTCACCGCAGATCGAATCCACTTTGTCAGGTTTCGTATTGTGACAAGCCGGTGGGCTTCCTCCAGAGCCAAACAGAGAGGATGATGATGTAAGGCATCTTCAAGCAGAAGAGTTCCGCTGAAGCCAAAAGAAGGTGCGGGAGTCTGTGAGAACAGAGTAAATAGAACGCGTAGTCGGATCCTCCATAATATTTCCGAGATAAACCGCGTCGCTACGTGGACTGGGAGGTCTCTCTCTCAGCTTTGGATGCCAAGGCGATTCGCGACTGCAGAGATGAGAACTGGGAGAGGCGGGGTTGAATAGAAAGAAGTGGCCTAGGCAGAGCGAGGAGGACCGGAGGAGAGCGAGCGGGAGGACCGGAGGAGAGCGGAGCGGGAGGACCGGAGGAGAGCGAGCGGGGAGGACCGGAGGAGAGCGGGGCGGGAGGACCGGAGGAGAGCGAGCGGGAGGACCGGAGGAGAGCGAGCGGGAGGACCGGAGGAGAGGAGGCGGGGAGGACCGGAGGAGAGCGAGCAGGGAGGAACTTAGGAGAGCGAGGCGGGGAGGAACGGAGGAGAGAGGGAGAACGGAGGAGAGCGAGCGGGGAGGACCGGAGGAGAGCGAGCGGGGAGGACCGGAGGAGAGCGAGCGGGGAGGACCGGAGGAGAGCGAGCGGGGAGGACCGGAGGAGAGCGAGCGGGGAGGACCGGAGGAGAGCGAGCGGGGAGGAACTTAGGAGAGCGAGCGGGAGGAACGGAGGAGAGAGGGAGAAACGGAGGAGAGCAGCGGGGAGGACCGGAGGAGAGCGAGCGGGGATGACCGGAGGAGAGCAGAGCAGGGAGGACCGGAGGAGAGCGAGCGGGAGGACCGGAGGAGAGCGAGCGGGGAGGACCGGAGGAGAGCGAGGCGGGAGGACCGGAGGAGAGGGCGGGGAGGACCGGAGGAGAGCGAGCGGGAGGACCGGAGGAGAGCGAGCGGGGAGGAACTTAGGAGAGCGAGCGGGAGGAACGGAGGAGAGGGAGGACCGGAGGAGAGCGAGCGGGGATGACCGGAGGAGAGCGAGCGGGGAGGACCGGAGGAGAGCGAGCGGGGAGGACCGGAGGAGAGCGAGCGGGGAGGACCGGAGGAGAGCGAGCGGGGAGGACCGGAGGAGAGCGAGCGGGGAGGACCGGAGGAGGGCGGGCGGGGAGGACCGGAGGAGAGCGAGCGGGGCGGGAGGACCGGGGGAGAGCGAGCGGGAGGACCGGAGGAGAGCGAGCAGGGAGGACCGGAGGAGAGCGAGCCGGGGAGGACCGGAGGAGAGCGAGCGGGGAGGACCGGTGGAGGGCGAGCGTGGAGGAACGAAGGAGGGACCGGAGGAGAGCGAGCGGGCAGGAACGGAGCCGAGCGGGGAGTCGTGAGCCAGGGAAGAGGGCAATATAGCGGATTACCACAGGTTCCCGGGCGGCTGCGGCGACGGCGCGCGCAATAACCCGGCTAATCCCCGGAAGAATCCGGAGACCTTCTTCATATCCTGGCCCGCGGCGAGTCTCCGGGCAGAGGTTGTGCCCAGCGCGTGCCGCCGCCGCCGCCGGGGTGCGGAGGGTGGGAGGTGGTATGCGAAACTTCCGCGCACTCCCTTAGTCTCGGGTCGATCCGTAGCGGAGCTCCCGGCTCTCCACCTGTGGGGATCATGTTTCAAATCCCGCTCGCCCCCGGTGGAATTTGTGATGAACAAAGCGGGTCCTCGACAAGTTTGCGTTTTTCCTTCCTTTTACTTTACTAACCTATTCCGACATCACGACCTAAAATATTGCGACTTCCTATGTCTATATTTTGACGACACGAATCTCAAAACTGCGCCTTTTCAGAAGATTGAAAATAAATTTCGTAAATGCCATTCCATGTCGATAAAAATTTGATATATTTTGTCTTTTTTTTAATTCTCGTTACAAGTCCTTACAATTCGTTAAAATGATTTTTTCGTCTAACATTACCGTTTGGCTATTATTAATTCTAACAGGTCAAATTTGAGATGGTGATATTAAAATTTAGATATGGTAATGCTCTGTCAACATACTATCCATGATCATTAGTTTGTTGATTTTGACCTTCTCTGACGGTGAAATGTGACGTCGAAGGTTTAAAAGTAATTAAAATGAAGTTTTGACACCTGCAGCTGCCAGTTCTAGTATAGGTGAATTTTTTCATCATTTTTGATGGGTAGTAGAATCTGATAGTTATGGAAATTTCTCGAAAAAATTTCGAAATGCATCTATTTAACATCATTCATTCAACGTTTTTCATCATTTCATATTCATCAAGGATTTTCTATGTAGAAAATAGAATTGTAAGATCTCAATTTGCTGAAATGAAGGCAAATTTTGAGAGCTCTAGAATTGTGTATTTTTGATCTTTGAAAAACATAAAATTATGCGGAGTACGTTTTTGTCATGTTTGCGAAGTACGTATTCACTATTTGTTGTACTTATTTATGTATATTTATATACATTTATTTACACTAAATGTAATAAAACAAGAAATATACCGCTGGTTAATTAAAAAATAAATTAGAATTTTCCTTCTATCCTCCACTAGTAAGTAAAATATGAACAATTGGAGATATTTTTAGTTCAAGAACTGCCATTAAATTGTCATTCCACTTTGTGTTCGCCCTTTATGGTATACACTGCACTACAATTCCAGCACCTGAAGATGTCTGGAGGAAAAAAAGGATAAAACACTAGATAATCAGTCTCAAACCTACTTTATCCTGCACCTTTTCACGCACAGTGACATGAACTGATTCCCAACATTCATAGAAGATGAATCCTGATGATACGGGTCTTCCTATCATCAACGAATGAGAGCCTCGTGATATTGTCTTTCTTTAATTATTCACCTTCATTAAGAGTACACTTTACAATGATATTATCTACCGTCAATAATAGCTCATTTTCTTTCATGAAATTGAATTCAATTTTACTCTTTTAAGAAGCATAACAGCACATTTCCGTCAATCAGTTGCAAGGGAGATACGAAGCGAAGGAAACCATCACGTAATACCTCCTTCTTTTAATCCTTCTTGCTCTTTCGTTAACCCATCTGACTGCGTTGGCCTCATTTCTACACCCCATCACCGCTTCGACCACCACCACCACCCATGATTGCATCATCCTTAATATTTTGGGACCCGCTTCCGCTACTACCACAGCGATCTTCTCAACCGCCCCCCCCTCCCTCCCGCCACTTCCGGCCCGAACTCCGCCCAGCTCCTCCCAGCGCCACGCCTGCACCCGCAATGCACAGACAAATGACTGACAGCGGAAGGCAGTTCATCTTCCGGAACAGCAGCAGTCGGCGAGGGCGGCGGCGGCGGCGGCGGCGGCGATGGAGGCGGTTCCCGCGCCCGAAATAGCCCAGGAATTCGTTCCGCTGTCACGACATCGATCTGCGCGAGATGGTTTATAAATTTTCATTCACAGCTGACCTCCCATCGGCGCAGCATTAAAACGACCTGATAAAGTTGACAAATCGTTCGCGTGAGTATTTGTCGCTATGACGACGGCAAACATGATAACATTGATTTCGAAAGACCACCTGCGCGCCCCGTGGTGTTGGCGTTGTGTTACGTTCGAGACATTGGGCTGCAATTCGGCGAGAGGGCGATAAGTCGGAGCGTTGTCGTCGTGGCGGGTTTCATCGTTCGCTCCGTTCGAGAGAGCGCCATGACTTCCAGGCGATAAAGTAGGATGCCCTGGCCAGAATAAAAGGACCGTGTAAACGCATTTCGAAATCTCGGTTATCTTGGTTTGTTGAATGTAAGAAATAGTTCGTATGTACAGAAAGTACTGCAGGATGTGATCGCAATATGATGACGCTTTGATGAATCTTTATTACATTCAGAGATTTTTAGACTTTCATCTTCGCTTATACGATTTCTCAATATTTACTGTTGTTTATATCTCCCATTATTACACGTACACCCAGATCTCAGGAAGCAATATGAATGGAATGCCGTAAAATCTTCTGTTAATTTATCTAAATTAATGTTCACAAGAAATAACAGAATTATATTAAAATAAGTTGTAATTATAATAGTAGATGTGGTGAACATGCATCTTGAAAGTTGATAATCTTCCAATGAGGCGGATACGAAGGGCGAATATGAAAAATATACCTAACATATCTTCAAATTCTCTGAAAGATTTAGATTAGGATGCCAAAAAAATCGCCCGATGTTAGTTGCTGTTGTATCCACAACGTCTCAAATGTTTCTCACTACCATTCGATGAAAAAACAATGTTATAAAGTCTCAAATCTCTAGTATACGTGTATAAAACTAAGATTATTTCCTTTAGTGAATTGTAATCCGAGGTGTTCGTTTTAATGGAATGGGGACAGTGAGGAGCCATTTTTATGGAGGTTCTATAAATTTCTTTCATATGCTCTGTGGAACTACCCACACATTTACTGCCCAACAGCTCTCTAGAGGTTTGAGCCATTTGCTTTCGCTGATGCAGTCTTTTTACCACACTTCTCCCTTACGTTGCTTCAGTACGCTGCTGTCACGATTTCATTGTTTCTTGCCTGAAATTAACGTATGTTCCATCATATTTAATACAAGGTTACCATTTTGTCACCTACTTACCATTTCCGCCGAACGTTATTGTCATTTTTTTTTTTTTTTCTTTCTCTTTTTTAATTCCTTTTTTTTCTTTAATTTTTTGTAGAGATTCCTCTTCATTTTTTCAATTTCTTTTCACTTGATTTCTCTCTCATTTTCACCGCCCAGGCTCTTTTCCGTCACTGTGCTGGAGCCGCCCACTCACTATCGCTGCCTCAAATAACTTCCACATCTCACCTTCGCTGGCCCGTGGCCCCTACCCGCTCCGCTCGCTCTGATTTATTGCCCCTTGCAGCGGACGCTCTCCAGCGCCGCCACGCGCGCCCCTATCACCTCCTGGCGGCGACGGCGGGGATGAAGCAGCAGGGAAGGAGTGGCTGGGAAGATGTTGGTAGAAGTGGTAGGGAGTATATGCGAAAGGGGCGATGGGTTGAAGGGGCGATGGGTTGAAGGGGGCGATGGGTTGAAGGGGCGATGGGTTGAAGGGGCGATGGGTTGAAGGGGCGATGGGTTGAAGGGGCGATGGGTTGAAGGGCGTGGGTTGAAGGGGCGGGGTGAAGGGGCGTGGGTTGAAGGGGCGGTGGGTCGAAGGCGCGGTGGCACGTTTTGGTTTTGACGCGTGATGAGGTGACTGTAGAATTGACCTCAACGACTTGGACAGTGACATGGTAACAAACTAACCTGTGTTAAATGGCGAATGAGCATTCTCTAGCGTTTATGCTTCATCGCTAGAAGAACCCAACTTCTGAAGATGAAAAAGGGACTCAAATAATTTGATACTAAACGTTCTATAATTTGATTCCAGCATATTATGAAATATCAAGCAACTGGATTGTGATTTCAGTTGAGGACAGATAATTCAGTTATCATATAATTGTCAAGAAATGTTGGTTTATTTTAATAATCTTCTATATGAGATATTTCTGTGTAAACAATTACCTCGTTCATTCTTTTAGATAGGAACTTATCAACATCCCCTTATTCACTTCTTTCGGTATTTCTTTTCGAATCCATCATTCTTTTCTGAATTTGTTATTTTTGTTACTTTTTTACCATTTATTTGTGGAGGAATTAAAAGTTAGGTTTTTTAATGAAAGATTTTCTATTGTAACTATTAAACGAAATGTCTACGGTTCCACGTTAGTAACTTACCTCCTTGAAATAAACATCTAAAAAAAATGTTAGCGCAACCCGGAAGGCGAGTCGCCAGTGTGCGTTGCTCTGGTTGGGCGAGACAAACCGGAAGCACGTAGCATTTGCGCCGGTGTCACGCGAGGAGTAGTGCAGGCGTCATCAGCGCGTTCATTAATAACGCCGGGCGACGCGACGGCAGGGCGTGGACGCCTCGCGGGATGGAGGCGCACTCTGCATATTGTGACGCGCGCATCGGGCGCTCGATTGTAGTGGGACGATCCGAAGAAATGCAGCCTTCGATATTGGTTTGTATCTGCGCCGACGGCTGATATACAACATCCGTTACCGATTCTTCGTTGTTTTCTGAGAGGTCTTGGGGTTCGCGACCCGATGTGGGGAATTTTCGGCACTGGAAATGCAGGTAGGTCGAATTCAGTTCAGTCTGGAGAAGAAATCTAACGGTTGGCTGCTTTGATGTGTAGTTTTTCGTGTTTTTTTTTCTCGTCAATACTCGGTGAATGTCGGAATAGAACCTTCGCAAACGGGCCATGGTCTGAGCGTGATCTTTTCTTCAACATCCATGTAGCCTTTGACCCTCTCTTTTCGTATACACACACATTCACACATACACTACACTACACAACACCACACTGTACATTACCACACATATCGAGAGACCAGTCTCAAGCCTAAAAATTGTTCCGACGACAACATCTGCTATATTTACGACTAATGACCATTATAGACTTGCCTGGAAACGCTGAATACTCACTCACTTATATTGGTTTGGGTGCGTATTTTCTGCACTGGTAAGAAGATAGAAAATCGCTCCGTCAGAAAATACAGGCACTTTGTCTTCAAGAGACATATTTGCTTACTTCCGGGAAATCAAAGAGAGAAGAGTAAATTTTAGAGTCGGAGACGAGATGTAGGATTCGGCTTGATTTTAATCTAGTGAATCGATAATACAACACTCCGAGAAAATTATAAAAAAATGACGAGCGCTCATTCAAACGCAAAGCATTAGTGCCATTTATCATTGTACAGTTGTCTACATTATAGGTCAGATTTTGAAGTAATTTGATTCTACATTCTTATGACTTTCATTAAGCATTGCTAAAAACTTATTCTTCACTGATATATGGATTATGAAAGCTTTTTCCTCAGTTACATACATGATGTTTACGCATGTGTACTTACTGCATAAGATAAGTATTACTTGAAATCGCTACTTGACTTCTTATTTTCTAAACACATCACCGTCTTATCTATGTAAAGTGCGCAAACATGAAACAAAAAATAGCAAGCTGCACTCCGCCAAATTAGGTAGTGAAAGATTAAAGAATGTCTGACATCATGCGACGCGCAACTAACTACCGCTCCCACATTCAAAATTGAGTTAATCCCGTTGACGAATGTGAAGGGTTGCAGCCAAGAGGCGTCTTGCCCCGAGGCCGCATCCATCCCCCAACCCTGCCGCCCGCCCTCGCCTGCCAACCGCGTTCATTTATTACCGCCGACTGACGTAAGTGTGTTGGTCCCCTACCCAGGGCGCGTTCTCTATATACCTGACAAACAGATCGATACACCATTAGTTGTAGCTCAAGTGGTCCCGTAAACTTCCTTTATGTAACAGTACACACCACTGTTGGGTTGTGTTCACGTTTACCGTTGATAACGTTATGTACCAAGTAATGCGACGTAACTTATTGCCTAATCATTGGTGCAAAGTTAAACTGGGTGCACCTGGGTTCGGCACGGACGCAGGCGTTGTTTGTTATTTTTCTTCGTTGCTCTGGAAAATTCACATTTTATTCCTTACTTGGAAAGTGCGGTATCTAATAATAGTTCAAATCAGTTAAATCATTGGAGATGAAATTACCAACGCTACAGGAACAAAATAAGCAAGAAGCTCATTGAAATAACTACCATGAGAAAAATCAAAAAGGTATATTTGTTGATTTATTATCAAAAAGTCCTATAAAAAGATGTTTGGAAAACATCGAGGGTATGATTTGGTAGGCCGATAGTAAAATATTGTTAATTCAACTTAAGGTGACGCATCCAAAACGTGTGAATGCAATATAGTCACATGAATTCTAGTATGATAGGATAGAAATACGAGGCTGATGTTTCCAAACATGCGACGCATTTTATCGGAACCAATAAATTCCATGACACGCTTTGTTCCTCAAAACACATCCATTTACCTTCTTGACCAAACAATACGTCAATTGCCATTTACCCAAATAACCGAAAGTGTGTTTCGTTGTTTCAGGTATGTATCGGCGCCCGCCGGAAATCCGATGTCCGCAGCCGCTATGCGTAAGTAGAACATACGATTGGTAGTAAAACCGCGCCCCCGCCCCGCAAAATCACACGCGATTCCCTACACATATTGCAAACACTCGAACGGTAGTAATGACGCCAACCAGAATCCGAAAATTCCACCCTGAACCTCACGCCTGCACACATAACAATTGGCGCAAAAACCTCAGTCACGGGCTTGCAACCACAATTATGGCTTAATTATGCCACATCGTTGGCCGGGCAATGCTGTGGGAAAGTTAATAAAAATTCTCTGCCCAAACACATTAATTAGCTAGGAATACACGTCATTAGCTGAAACCAACGCTTTTGCCCCCGACAGCCCGTGCAAGATAGGCCGCAACGCGTGCATTCAAAGCACGTGTCCTAACTGTTTTTGTGTGATGTTCGCCTCGTTTTCTCCCATTAATTGGTTTATGAATTCCCTAATTTAGAAGACTGATTAGCGTATGGGAATCGTTTACTCTGCTCGTTTCACGGTCGGTTAGTGCCGGGGAATGTTGTGGGGTGGTTTGAGCGGTCGACTCTCTTCCCGTGTTTCGAAAATATCGAAAGAGAGTCCGTAACATGTGGGACGTAGATCCGACATTTTGACATGTTACTTACCCTGAACACGTTTCCGAGCGTAATCCTTTGGAGTGGGGATAAAAAGGAAATGATCTGAAAGGGAGCCCGCCTTGGAATGAATTTTGTATTTAAGAGCGTTGTACAGGAGAGACGGTCTTCTGGAAAGAAGGTGACCTTAAATCCACGTCACTATTGGTGAAGAAGGTACGCTGTCACTACTACAACTTTTGGATATCCAAACATCACTTTCAAGGAAGAGTACATTTAGGTTTTTGTACCTATGGCAATAATTTGTTCACAGTATCAGTTCAATTTTAAAAAGATGTTTTTTTTCATAATCTATTTCTCATGAAATCAAGTTAATATTTGAGGACCACTATCAAATTGTTGAGTTGAATTAATGACTTAAAGTGACTGTAAATAATACAGCCACGGTTGTACAACCATTAGTGATATTTAAGCATCATATATATGGTCACGTAAATTGTGATATATCATGATGATCTACGTCTAGATTCGTAATAGAATTAAATATCCTTCCTCATCTCTCCAGTACGTGGCCAAACATATGGCTGCAACGTTAGCTTAATATAATGCACAAGCCAGGAAGATGGTGACTAACGTTGCAGAAGTACATCATCTCTAGGACGTTCGGCAGATATGGCGGGTGGCGGTGGCGATAGTGGCGGTAACGGCGACGGCGGATGTAGTGGTGAGGGGTGGTGATGGTGATGTCGCGGGTGGTGCCGGTGGTGTGGTGCCGATGGCGGTGGCGGATGTGGCGGCAGTGGTGATGGTGGTGGCATCGGTGACGCAGTGGTGGCAGTGGGTATGGCGGCGGGGGCGGGGTTGCAGCGGTGGTCGTGGAGGGAGGTGGCGGTGGCGGCGGCGGCGGCAGCCAGGAGCCGCTGTAAACAAGGCGGGCAACAGGCGCCCGGGGAGCCCACGAGGCCGTGATTTAGAGGGCGCTGGCGGCGGCGGCGGTGGTAGCGGCGCTTAACAAGGCGAGTGCAGCGCCGCCGCCGACCGGTGGTCCTGTCCGTCGCCCGGCGCCCCGCCCACTCCGCCCGCCACGGCGACCCCAGCGACGGCGATCCCACGGACACGTCTCTGGCCCAGTGACCGGCAGCCGGAGAGGGGATGGAGGAGCGGGTGGGAGGGGAAAGAGAAAAGCATGGTACTTAGTGTGAACTGCAAGATGGCGACCATGAAGGTGGAGATGGTAACGAAGGATGGCGACAAAACGGCGCCAGTGACGGTGGGAACGGAGATTGGTAACATCGATATTTTAAATAAAACGGAAACGAAATGAAACACAGTCTGCTTGTGCAAAAATTCATCTGCTTGCTGGAATATAAGGAAATCTATGTGACTGTTTGTGTAAGCTAAAATGAATAATGATTAATGAGATTTCTTATAATGTAATTGATAGACGAAAATGTTGGAACCGTGAAGCCAGCAGAAAGCAGATCTAGGTTCTCTTCAAGATGAGATGTGGAGACATCGTTCTAAGTAATAACTATCATATGCTTGGACGACCATATCTGGCCATCATTTGAGCGAACTGTCCTGTTGAGATTCGAAACGACAGTAAAGGGAACGTTAAGAAAAAGAGGATGGTGGTAGAGGAAGGCGATAAAGGTGTCGGGAACATAGGTGGATGACAGTGGAAGACGGTGGTGAGAAAGCTGAATGAATGGGAATTCTGTACATCTAGAGGCATCAACTATATTTGTCATGTGTCTCGTGATTCTTGTGACGTGTTATATGCCAGAGGTGGCAGTGTGTCATTCTCAAGGCAACATGACTGATGGCGCCACCCTACACATCACCTTGCGGGATTTTCCCTTCTCTAGGTATCTCCTTAGAGGATCACCGCTACAGTTGGGATAAGTTCTCAAACTCTAGATTCGTGTCCCAATTTTGTAGTGCATGTTCAATGTATGGGGTATAGGGACAGAAGGTGGCAGTGACTACATTCAACCAAAGTATGTAGCTGGTGTTTAAAATCAAAAATCTGTCCATGCTTGAAACCGAAGATTTCTCCGGCAGAGAGGCTACAGCGACCACAGTTGTCGCACTGAACTATCCGGGTTGGTTTGAAGACGTCGAGGGCAGTGTTGAGCGGTGGCCGATGACCACGAGCGTCTGGCAATGGATTGATTTATTGATTGATTGTTTAGTGTTTTCAGGCGCGTCAACAGCTATGTTCATTAGTCCCATAAGCCAGGCGAGGTGGCAGTGTACTTTTCCCACTTGATCCGGCGCCGACCTACACGTCGCCAGGCGTGAATTTTCTCGGAAAAGCTCTAAGCTCTCTCGGCATGTGAGGTTGTGTAGTGCATGTAAGCGTAAGTATATGTAAGGAAAGGGTGAGGATATGACAAAGAAGAGTAAGGAGAGATCGCGCGCGGTCCGAGGCAATTTGTTAGGTTCCGTCATTCGATCAGAGAATTCGACCTATCAATGTAGGTAATGTCAAATATTCTGCCACCGTCGGGACTCGAACTCCGATCCGTGTCATTCCGATTAGTTGCCTAACAATGACATCCGTTGATCCGCTGAGCCACCTCAGCCCGTGTAGGAAGCGGAGGCTGGAGGAGACGCTGGTAGTGGCGCAGTGGCGCGACGTCGGAGATTCGCAGCGGCGGCGGCGGGGCAGAGTGCGTTGGTGGCGAGGAGGGGAGGAGGAGGGGATGGGGAGGATGGGGCGGGAGGGAGGGATGGGGCGGGAGGGGAGGGGTGGGGAGGAGGGCGGGAAGGGGCGGGGAGGTCGGGGAGGGAGGGGATGGCGGGGAGGGGCGGGAGGGGGAGGGGCGGGGAGGGGCAGAGAGGCGCGGGGTGGGACGGAGCGGAGCGAGTCGGGGTGGGGCGGGGCGGGGTGGGACAGAGCGGGGCGAGTCGGGGCCGAGCTGGGCGGGGCGGCATTCCGGGCGCGTCGCGGTGCGCGGGGGGCTGTCTCGAGCGACTGCCGCTGGCATTGTTATGGGCGGCAGCCAGCACTGGGCGCTGCTTCTCACCCGGAGGCGACAACGCTGACCAGCCCGTTAGGGAAGGTCAAGCAAGCGCCAGTTAAGCAGCGTCTCCACTGCTCAGATTTTAAGCGACTCCAGAAGGTGCTTTCAGAGCGCAATTGAAATTTTAAAATCGTAATTCAAATAGCGTCAGTAATTGTAATACACTGCCAAGAATGTGATTATTTCAAGGAAGTACTAAGAAGTGTGTAGGATATGCATAAGAAAAAATCATTTTGAAGTACGTAGTAAAGAGATAAAAAATGTTTGAGAAAAGAGTACTTTCTTGAACATTTTTAACATGTGATTCTGTATCTCTCTTTGCTACGTAGATTTTGTTTGGTTTCGTTTCTGATACCACACGTTTTACACACTATTTTACAAGTATTTCATGCAAGGATTCTCTTAGGAATTACCAATTGACAAAATAATGCAATTTATTTTATTTATTACATCGTATTCAGAAACAAAGTAATATAAAAATTGTTAGTCAGGAAGAAAAGTTTTAACTGAATAGAAATATTTTTTCAATAGAGTAATAAATCAAACAGTCAAAACTAATTGTTATTATTGCTGGAGAGACATTCTGACATATTCTCATAAATGTAAACAAATGCATAACTCGAACGAGAATGTTGAAGTCAACTAGCAATGAAAAATATAACAGATTATTTAAAAAAAACTATAATAAAATACAATAAAACGGAAATAGATAATTTTTAGAATATTTTTTGGGATTTAAATAAATAACAGGGGAGTTGTTTAGGGCTATATTTGACCATAACCGCATTAATATCAAACCACGTCCATCCAACGAAACTTAAAAATGGTAACTATTACAAATGTATATAAAAGTGAACTGAAAAAGTACATTAAAAAAAAGATATGAATCATTTTTGGAGTGTTGAAAAGTTTTATTTGTGCTTAAGTTCTCAAATGGCTTTTGAAAGATTCGAAGGGTTAGTGAGGCAAATATAACAATAAAGTAAAATATATTACAGAAATTTCACTAATTGGGTATTAGCTTGGGTGTGGCTGAATGAATCAGCCGTCTTAGAATGTGTTAGACTTCGCAGAAACAATTATGTTCATTCGACGCGCTGACATGATTACTCAAGTATAATTTTCTAATTAAGAAGAAATAATTATCTACGGAGAATACTACATTGCTCAACGTCTTCAGCGACCGCAGGGGTAAATGTTTCCCAGAAGCGGTGAAAGGTGTCGGCAGGTCTTCACTCTCAATTCTTTTGAAACTAATGTCACTAATGAGCAGCTTCGGAACTTTTTGGGAAAGACTGCTTTGCTCTGAGGTACGTTGAGCAACAACAGATAACTACAAGATCTGGGGAGATAACAACAGTTTTGACGCTGTTTACCATACGTGTATGGCCCGTCAATATGCGAAATAAATAATGTGATGTTTTATAAGCATTCATTAATTGTATATGTATATTTTAATAGTTAATAAGCGTTAATTGTTGTTAGCAAAATTGGAAGTATTAATAATAGTTAACATTGGTGTTTCCCTAGCGTTGTTAACTTGTAATTTATTTACTGAATTCAATAATGTCTATCCTGCTGTTCAGCTGTGTTGCTTATCTGAGAGAATAGACGACGTAGGTATAATATAATTATATCAACTGCTTATATTATAAAATGTGTATTCTAGTTCAGTATCGTACTTTAAATTCTCCATTCACCACTGTAGTACTTTCTATCCCCCAACTAATGGAATTCAATTAATTAGGATTTCGTGAAAGCTACCTTTCTTATCTGAGCAACCCCATCTCTGAAAATGCAATAGCAAAAGACAGCAGTTAAGAGAGCTGGATTCTACGTTTTTCTTCCGCACTGCTTGCGCCCCAAACGGCAGCCGCGAAGATTACAGGTCGCGTCGTGCGTCTACCGGACTTCCCCGAGCGGACATTCGTCACCAGCGAGTAATGAACTGGCGTTTGCGGGGAAACTTGAGGGGGGGTGTCGCGAACACCACGATCTCTCATGGCTGCATCTCGCAACCTCTGCTCGTGCGACCATCCTCCGGCGCCTTGCGGTCCTCCCCCGCTCCACTCTCCCGCCCCGCTCCGCTCTCTCCCCCCCGCTCCACTCTCCCCCCCCCATTACACTCTCCCCGCCCCGATTTTCACTCTCCTCGACCCGCTCCACTCTCCCCACCCCGCACCACTCTCCTTGCCCCTCCCCACTCTCCTTGTCTCGCTCCGCACTTCCCGCTCCACCCCACTCTCCCCGTCCCGTTTCACTTTCCCCGCCTCGTTCCACTCTCCCCGTCCGCCACTCTCCCCGCCCCGCTCCAATATTCCTCCCCCTCCACTCTCTCGGTCCCTCTCAACTCACCCTGGGAAACTTGGGAGGGATTGTCGCGAACGCCGCGGCGACCACCGCGCTCTCTCGTAGCTGCATCTCCCTAGCCTCCCTCCCTCCCGCCGTCCTGGGCCCATCGCGTCTGCGGTCCTGCCCCGGCGAGTCCACCCCCTCCCCACTATCCCCTCCCCCAGTCACGAGCGCGCTTTCCACGCAGTCGCCACCGCCCCATATATTTCCCGCTCTACGACCGGCGTCCGGTTATATCTGGCGCGTCCAGCGTCTTAAGAATGATACATAGTGGGCAGCGGTCGCCGGCGGCGGGGCGGCCGCGATGAGAGTGTTGCGTCGGCGCCGCCCTCGCTTCTGCCTCTCCACTGCCCCGCCCCGCCAGCGCCACCACCACCGCCACCGCCACCACCACCACCACCACCACGCCACCGCCACCGCCACCGCCACCGCCTCCCACTGCCCTCCACTCGCCGCCCGCCCTCGCCCTCGCCCTCGCCCTCGCCCTCGCCTGCCTCGCCTCGCCCCCCTCGCCCTCGCCCCGCCCTCGCCCTCGCCCTCGCCTCCCCTCGCCTCGCCCTCGCCCTCGCCCCGCCCTCGCCCTCGCCCTCGCCCTCGCCCTCGCCTCGCCCTCGCCCTCGCCCTCGCCCTCGCCCTCGCCCTCGCCCTCGCCCTCGCCCTCGCCCTCGCCCTCGCCCTTGCCCCCGCCCCCGCCTCGCCCATCGTCCCGCCTCCGACTACTGTCGTCGCCACAGTCACTGCAGTCGCTGCCATCACTATTCCGACTAACATATTTAGCACGATCAACGCCGCAGTCGCTTCTACTATCCGCCTCCTTGCTTTTCCCCCTTGCATTCGTCGTCGCCCATTCCCTCTCCCGCGCCTTCTTTCTCTCCGTTGCTCTCCCCCTCTTCCTCGCTCTCGCCTTCCCCTTCCATCCCCCACGTGTTTCCAATCGTGCCTCACCGCATCCCGAACCTTCCCTGCCCAATCCAACGCCGTTTCCATCCTCGTCACTATCACTTCCCTCCTCGACGTCTTCCTTGATGACTTCTGCAGCTTCGCTGCCCCTTTTCGGTTACCGTTTTCATTTGCCGCGCCCTTTCGTTTTGCTTACTGCCACCCCCGACGCC
Organism: Teleogryllus oceanicus; assembly: GCA_964035755.1. Classification (NCBI taxonomy): domain Eukaryota; kingdom Metazoa; phylum Arthropoda; class Insecta; order Orthoptera; family Gryllidae; genus Teleogryllus; species Teleogryllus oceanicus. The sequence continues at coordinate 109,885,543 of CAXIVR010000006.1, read as the reverse complement.
CACATCATCTTCGTGCTTACGTCGTTGTGGTCGTCGTTGTCCCTTCTGCCGCTTGACCGCGTCCTCCGCACTGCCGATTTGAGTGCCCACGCCTCCTTGTTTTCCTCGCCACTTCGGACACAGCCTCTCGAAGCAGCTCGCACCATCGAATCGCTTGCCCTCGTCCGTTTTTCCCCCGCTGCTTCGCCGTTACGTCGCCGCCACTGTTGCTCTGAAGTATTTGTTGTTGACGGTGCCTCTCGATTACTGGTCGCATTAGTGTCCACTTGCCACTTACTGCCCATCGTTTTAACATCAGGGCGTTGCGTCCGCGTCCAAATAAAAGTAAGTCAAATAACAAAAGTAAGATTTGGTTTGGACGTTGCACTATTGACAGCGTATCAATGTTTCTCAAATGTTGCAACTTCTCCATTTCACGTAATTCTGGAATGTAAATATCACATGTTCGTATTTTAGTATTTTTAGTTTTATTCATATTTTTCATAATTTGTCTAGACCTACCGGAGGAAACTGTATTAGCTACATATGTTTCTTCGTCATAAAAATATACACATATTTATGTGAACAATATTTAATTTCACTTCTTACTTTCATGCTATTTTGTTCATTTCTGTACTTCTGTACTGTATATTCTGTTCATTTTGTTTAAGTTTTTCTATACTTAATTAAATATGTGCAGTCAGGAAAAAAAAATTTTTAAAAATGTTATATTTGCATCTTATGTTTTATTTCATTTCTACAACCCACATCACTTGCTTTTTTACGTCCCTTCTAAGACCACCTTCGGAGACAATTTTCTGGATTTATGCACATTTCTACCGGAAAAGTATGATAAACTTAGTACGTATTCACAAGTCTAGTTGTCTCTTTCAGTGCTGGATTGACAGGTTAAAGAACCCCTGTATAACCAAACTATAGTGCCTTCTTAATAGAGTTTAATTAGTTTATATATATGCATTAAAAATCATGTTAAAAAAATTAAGACATTTAAAATTTAAAAATGCAATATTAAAATATTTTCATATTTCAAAATGATGTATTTCATAATGTACTTAGGCCAATATTCAAGAGAGGCGTGTAGTACGTGTGTTGTAGATAACTGTATCAATTACTGTATTTCTGACAATGGACGACTCTCGTTCAAACTCCATGAAATATCACCTAATTAAATATCATAAATAGGAAATGTATTTTTTGGAATAAAAATACTCATAAGGATTATTTTCTACTCGTTTCTTTCCATTGTCCTTAACGGTCGTTGAATTGTTAAAATCCGTAACAGATGCCAGCTGTAGTGATTAGTCTGGTTGCGTTAATTCGATATAATAGTACTCTATTACGAAAAATACATAAGAAAACTGACATAAAATATTTATTAAAACGGGGAAGGCTATCCTACGGAGACCATAAGCACATGTTTAGTCTGCTCATTATGAATCCACACTTGACCATTCCCCACAGTTGACTTATTCTCCTGTACCGTCTTCCTTCGCACAATTTCTCCGATCCCGGCGTCGCCGACTCCCTCGGCGGCTCGCACCTCCGCGTCGCCCTTCGCCCTCGCCCGCCCGCCCATCGCCCGCGCTCTAATGGAGACGGATCGTGGCCCTCGCGGGGCGGAGTGCTAACGCGCCTGATTACACGCGTAACCGATGGCCGCGCCACCGTCGCCGCCGCCGCCACCTTCGTCGTCTCGCGAGGGAGCGTATAATTTTTGTGACAGCCCAAACTGCGCGGGACGCGCCCTCTGGCTGCGCGGATCTCGGGAGAACGTGCGGGGAGGGGCGGGGGAAGGGGGGGGCTGGAATGAGACGTACTCTGGAGGATTTGGGCACGCAGTGGCACTGGTGGATCCAGTGGGGGAAGGCCATGGAGGCCATGCCCCCCCCCCCACGAGGGATAGAGTTTTCGTTTACCTTTCTTTATTTGGCAAAATATATTTAAATATTTGTTCTAATTATTTAAACAATACTATTGTATCATATCTTTGTTTTTTAAGGTCACCTTTTAACTACTGAGTCATGTAGCGACCACTTTGATAGCTTTTTTCCCTTTGTGTTGTCCTTACATGTCGTGTTCCCCCTACAGACACACACAAACACACCAAATATGTTTATTATTTTTAAAAAATCTACGATGCCCCCCCTCAAAAGGATGGGCTATCCCTGCGCGGTGGTTTCGTGGTCTGATAGTGAATCCGCGATTATTGTTATTGCTGGTAGGTTCCTTAGTTCAGTAATTAACCGGCAATGCACCATAGAGCTTATCTGCTCTCCTTGTATGTAAATCCATTTTACGTCGCTACTCACGTACGCATGTTCAGTCTTTTGTAGTCGCCCCGTCTACAGTCAACAAAATTACAAAATAAGAACCCAACAAAATTACAAAATAAGAACCTCAGCTTTGCAGGAAAAGCTCCTTGGTACATAAGAAACCAAGCTCTTGTCCTAATATACATCATAAAACTTCCTCCTACATTTTTCCAGAATCTATCCAGAGTTTCCGGCACACCTCGTTCCAACCTAGGTAAAGAGTATCCTATAGAACTACGTCTACGTAACCGATTTCCATTTCACATCTTTCTCCGAAATATGGGCGATATTCCATAATGAAAAAAATACTCCACCCACCAACAGACGTCAATATCCACTCTCCCTCGTAAACATCGGCAATTAATTGCCTGCACATAAGTTATAATTTCAAAACAAATGTGTTCTGTAATTACAAGTATTGTAATCATATTTACAATTTTTGTCTTACAAGGAAAAACACAAGTTCGCAACTTGATCGCAAAATTTAAAATATCAATATTTGCTTTCCTTTCCCTGTATCATTTATTTTTCTACCATATTTTCTAATGGATTTGCCATAAATTAACAATATTTACTTGTCAAGAGTTCTCCTTTGGGAATGTCTGTATTCCCTTCTTCCCCGCTGGGCAACGTGTCTTACGCCGTCTTTACAGTCTTCTCCGTGCTCCCGTAATTTCGCTGCGTTGCGCTAAACAAGGCGGCAAACATGGCGGCTTTCCGCACCGAGTGTTCGTTTATGAAGAGTCCACTTCCCTTAATGTAATTTCGGGCAGCCGCTCTTCAAACTGCGGTTTTGTCGACTTGCTTCTTTGTGCTCGGAGTCAATTTGTGCTCGGCGTATGCGGTGGACCCCAAACCACCGCTGCTGTAAGTTCCCTTAAACGCCTTCAAGAGAAGAGAGGCGTTTGCGACGATGAGGGAGAACAGTGCTCAGGCAAAAACAGAGACTTCTGAGAACGCGATTTAGGAAAGGTCGGAAAATGGTGGAGAATACATTTCAGTGCTCGGTTTGGAGCACTGAAATTGAGTCACATGATATATCAATCCATTTCGTCAGTGTACCAGAAAACTTACTTATCTCAAAAGTTGTCATTTTACAAAGGAAAGTTTTTATTACGAAAGAGGCAGTTTATTTGGGCGCCAAAAACGCTGTTCTACTTTACATAGTCTCTGTAGACGTCTTTGAAAATTTACTGGTGAAAAAAGACTGATTTGTAAAAGCATTTCTGAATATAACTCCAAAACGAATTTTGAAGTGTATCACGTTTCTTGTGCAAATAATGTATACTTACAAATTCAAATGAATTCAGGAATATTTAAAGAAGAATTATAATTCTACAGTAAAGTGATAAATATATTGGTTACCATTAAAGCTTTAAGAAAGTAAATTCGTTTACATTTCATATTCTATGAAATACGAGTATATTCCTGTCGTTCTGACTTTGTGTTCTTTCAGAAATCATCTGCAAAGCTATTCTCCTTATAGTTAACATAAAGAGTGTTACAGTGTCTCCCTACAGAAGTGCGTAATCAGTTGCTTGTTGGCCATCGTGCTTGAAACGACCCATGAAATAAATTTGTCTCACGACTCCCGGCGCACCTCTTCTTCGGATCCCTCGCGGCCCACCTTCGCCCTCCGAAGCGCCTCCGCCTCCGCCTTCGCCTGCGTCTCCGCCGTAACGCCGCGGACGCGCTCTGGTGCGCGGCGGAAGAACCTTCATTAGCATAACAGAGTCTCGGCCGCCCCACGAAAAACGCGCCATGTTTAGCTTGCTTAACTCGCTGCGTATATCCCGACCCGTAATAGAGATGCCGAGTTTCATGTACTTGGCGAAATTGGGTTTGTCCCGGCCGCCTGTGGCGTGTTGAGAGGGTCGGGGCGGGGCGGGCGAAGTCGGGGAGGGACGAAGAGAGGGGCCGAGAAGGATGGGTGGAGCGGAGACGTGTGGAGAGTTGTGAGTTAGATGCGGGGCTGTGAAGATGGGGTAAGATGTGAAATTCGGAAAACTAGGAGTTCATAGAAAGCTGGCATGTTGGGGTGGAATTGGAAGAAATAGCTGGGCAGTAAGAAGGATTGGGATGAATGGAAAAGGGGGGGGTGGTTGGATTGGTGGTGGGAGGTAGGTCGCATTAGGAATGAGCGGTAGGTCGCAGTAGGGATGGGAGGTGGTTTGCGGAGTAGGGCTGGGAGGTTTGTCGGAGCAGGACTGGCAGTAGGTAAAAAATGAATTGAAAGATTGTGGTAAGTTTGAAAGATTGTAATAGGCCTCGAAGGATGGTCGATGTAGGACTGAAAGATAGGTCGGAGTAGAGATGGGAGGTAGGTCAGAATAGGGATAGGAGGAAGGACGAGGTAGGACATGGACGTAGAATAGAACGCTACTTAAAGGTAGAACGGTGCAGATCTAGAAGGTAGGCCGAAGCAGGGCTGGAAGGATTTTGTCGAAAAGTAGACCTGGGAGCTTTGTCGCAGCAGGTCTGTAAGTATAACAAAAATGGATAGAACGTTTGTAGTAGGTTTAAAAGGTAGTAGTAGGCCTGGAAGGTAGGTCGGAGCCGGGCGGTGAAGGTCGAAGCGGTCGGGGCGGTCGTAGCGGGTGGGGCTCCGGTTTCCGAAGCCCATTCTCCGCCTCGGAGGCGGTGGTCGGGGGCGGTTTTTGCGATAGGAAGAACGGCCTCGGCGCGCTAAGATACTCCGGAAGTTCTCCCCGGAGCGCGATAGTCTCTCGGCAACGGCCGCGCGCCTCTCGTGTTCGCGCAGGCGCCTGCCGTTACGGCGCGTGACGCATGGGCGCGCGCCCTCCGGCCAAGTGCGCCGCGACGCAGCTTCCTCGGCGGCGGCGGTGGAGATGGCGTTGGAGATACAGTAGGCAAAGCAAATGGGGTGGTGCGCACTAATACGCTGATGGGAGGAGTGGAAGTGGTTACGTCACCGGTGGGAAGTGATGTGTCAAATGAAGAGTGCAGGAATCAGGTTAAATGATTCAAGCAAATGATGAAGCAAATAAGCAATAAGCAGTTAAATGATGAAGCAAATGGGGTGCACTAATACGATGATGGGAGAAGTGGAAGTGGTTACCTGTACGTCAGCTGGTGGGAAGTGATGTGTCAAATGAAGAGTGCAGGAATCATGTTAAATGATTCAAGCAAATGATGAAGCAAATAAGCAATAAGCAGTTAAATGATGAAGCAAATGGGGTGCACTAATACGATGATGGGAGAAGTGGAAGTGGTTACCTGTACGTCACTGGTGGGAAGATGTGTCAAATGAAGAAAGCAAGAATCATATTAAATGATTCAAGCAAATGATGAAGCAAATAAGCAATAAGCAGTTCAATGATGAAGCAAATGGGGTGGTGCGCACTAATACGACTGATGGGAGAAGTGGAAGTGGTTACGTCACCGGTGGGAAGTGATATGTCAAATGAAGAGTGCAGGAATCAGGTTAAATGATTCAAGCAAATGATGAAGCAAATAAGCAATAAGCAGTTAAATGATGAAGCAAATGGGGTGGTGCGCACTAATGCGATGATGGGAGAAGTGGAAGTGGTTACATCACCGGTGGGAAGTGATGTGTCTAATGAAGCGAGCAAGAATCATGTTAAATGATTTAGCTATATAATAAAATTTATATATTGTTCGAAATAATAGTACGAGAAAAAATGCCCGTTTAATTAGCGACAAATATGATAGTTTGCTACGACTATAGAGGAAACCTTTAATTTAGACGAACCCCATTCATCTGTGCAGGCTCGGCTTTGTGACTACAGCAGGAAATTCCCTTTTCTGTAACCAGATGTCCTTGATTCATTTGATTGATTGATTAGTGATGGGCGCGTCAACTTCTAAGATCACTAGTTCCTGTATGTGTAGTGCATGCGTTTTCCTCGAGAACAGGCGGTGATTTTCCTCCGCTGGATGATGAGATCCGGTTCCGACCGACCATCAGATAACGGAGATTCCCCCAAGCAGGTATCTCCTACCAGCGGAGCACCGTCCCCGCCGCGACATGCTCTAAGCTCCCGACCGGTCTCCCGTCATATGTGATAATGAAATGCATGTAAGTGTGTGTGTGTGTGTGCGTGTGTGTGTGTGTGTGTGTGTAAGGGGTGAGCACAGAACAAGGAAGAGGAAGGAAATATCGCGCGCGCCCCGTGACCCGTTTGTAAGGGTAGTGCTCCGACATTCACCTGGTGTCGATCGAAGAAACCACGCAAAACTACCGATCAAATCAGCCGGCCGCTAGAATTCTCCTTCAAATAGCCACTGAACTGGACCTAGCTAACTAGTGTCGAAACTTCTGTCACCATCGAGACCCAAACGTAGGACCTCCCGGTCAATGGCACTGCAGTGACATCAATTTCCGGCTCGAGCCACATATCAGATGTGGTTCATGTGACATTGGTGGCAGATGTCTAATTTGGTCTACAGCTACAAGTGTACGGGAAAGAGGAGCAACGAACGACATCTGAGAAATGAAATTCAAACCCCGGAAGCTTCTCATCATCACAACATCGATAACCTGTTCTGACAAGAGCAACTGCCAGTTAAATGGTTATGGATTGTCCAGTGAAAGCGGAATCCAGGAAAGAAAAGAGTTGGCAGGGAAACGGCTAGCAGCGCTGTTGACGGAGGTGGTGGAAGAGGCGGCGGCGTTGGGCGACGAACGAGGCGCAGGGGCAACGGGCGGTGATGTCGGCGAAAAATTCTAAAAGAAGAGCCTTGCTTTAGAATTTTAAGGGGGCGCTGAATTACCTTTAGCTCTTCCCTGAGTGGCGGAATTTTCTTTTGAGGAGGAAGGAGACTGCTATCTCGTGCCGTGAGGACGGTGGCACGGACCGGCACGTGGATGTTTTGGAGGGTTATAGCGCCTGCTGGAGCGGCGCGGCAGGTTGTAGGGAGGTACTTGTTTTTTCCTTACTGCTAAGTTCGTCCTTTAAAAAAAAATTAAACTAAAATGTCTGCATAATTATTTTTCCTCACGGTACGCGCAGTTTTCATTATTATTTCCCGAGCGGGTCCTGTAGGAATGACAATCTTTGTTGCTTGGTGAAGGACTTTAACGTGTAGAAGTGTAATTGAATTGCTTGCAGTTATGTCTGTAAGAAATTTAAAAATATTTTTTTGTTATCTTTTTGTGCCATATTTTTTTAATTCATATGCCTACTTATTATTATTATTATTATTATTATTATTATTATTATTATTATTGAGGTTTTAGCTACATTTTAAGATAAAAAAATATTTACAATTGTTCTTCCATACATCACTTGCATTACAGTTGTTTCAATGATTGATCCAAATTTGTTCTCTTGTTTTGAGAGTGGTTGTGTGAGTAAACAGGGATGGGGACTGCATCTACACGTGCCTGCTGGCTGTCATTGCCAATGATACGCACGGAGCACTTCGACAATTTGACCTAATCAATAATGAAATCGGCCGGTAATGGAAATGGTAATATTGCATAAGTGCGAAACCAATCCGTCAAGGGCGATGTATGCGCAGCTGAACACACTCGGTCCCAGAGGAACGGCAAATCCAGACTGTGCGATTGTTAATTCAATTTCTGGTTCCCGCATGCGCAGATTCACTGTCGCCAGGAAATGAAATGACCATGTCTTCTATTCTAGTAATGATGACTAAAGTAAAACTTTAATTGGCGAAACAATTTGACCCATTTGTAGCGCGTAAAATGTACGAAAATTAAAGTATAAGAATTAAAATAAGTTTGAATACCAGTTCGAAAGAAAACATGTACTTTCTCTGAAAGAATATATTAAACAATTGTTTTCTTTCCACAAAATACGGACTATTACTATTGTCGACTAATTTAAAGACTAATATTAGTTCCGAAGGACACATTGATTATTCTTTGTGTGCTCTGTATCAATTAACATGTATGGACTAGTTGTTCGTTACTTTTTTAAATGTAGCATAATGTAACTAGAAAAGTAATTTCTTTATTGGCTCCTAATATATTAAACCGCCAAAATATTTGAAAAGATTTCTTACTATTATTTCTCCTGATAGATAGAATGTATTTAAAAGTATGGAAAATGGTTAAAAATATTTCAGTTTATCTTGACAAAAGAAATCATAGATTTAATATTTTTTAATCCTGAGTGAATGCTGGTTGGCCTTTAAATTGGGCCTTCGTGACAAATACTGACCAAAAGCACAATTTTTCATATTTTCCAGTTGTAGGGAAGAGATGCATTCCACACGTAGGAAAACAACAGAAACAGATTTTACCCACAATGCATCACGACCTCTTCACCCCCAAAAATCCCCAGCTCAGCACTACCCCATTCCACCGTCACACATCCCACTCCAACCCCTTTCATCCCATTGCTCTTCTGCCTCTCCCTCCACCGCGTTGCACATTTTTGCTTAATGACGTCACACGGGACGTCGAAATAAATCAGAACGACGGCTACAGCGTCGCCTCGTGGCCATGTTTGATTGATTCGCTCCATTAATCACATAATCAATCACACTCGCCGAAACAATCCAGCGCTCCGATTGCCGGTTGACGTCGCAATCAGCAGAATAAAGAAAACTTTTGTGTCGTCGCTCGTTTTGCAACCAGAGCGTGACACGTGTGTAGCGCTTCTCTTGCCATGCACATGGTTCCACGTGTCATCACGACAACCGCAATCACCAGGAGAGGGCGCGTTCACAAAACGTGACTATCCACTTTTTTTTTTGTTTGAAGGATTTCCACGTTTCCAATTATATATAGATCCCTGATGCTGCATTGTGATATTCTTATTCGAGCTCCGCGCGAAGCCTACACCGATACGGAGCGAAAATCGGGGAATTGGGAGGTTGGGAATCGAGCCTTTGTGTGGGCTAAAGGATTACATTGAGTCTTTTCCGCGCCGGATTTCAATTTCACACCGCGATTCGCGCGGTAGGCTGCGATATTAAACGCGAATTGGCGCGTCCTTTGTAGTCGCGTCGCGATCCTTCCGGCCGGGCGCTAAACCCGCCCGTCCACCCGCGCGCGGTTTTTTTTTTTTTCGCCAAACGCGCGTGATGGCTGCTGGCGCGCGGATTTCGCTGGCGACCAAATGTCACCGCGGGATTCAAGAGCGTTGACAATGCGAACCCAGCCGCCGGTTGGCTGGCCCGACCACCCGCCCGCGCTCCCGCGTCATCGTCCAACGCTCGACCTCCCTCGCCTGTTTTTCCGCGATCGCGCGCATTGCAGCGTCGCAAAACGCGCGTACAGTAGCACGCGCCAGCGGCGGCGGTCGGATGTGGGTGGTTGGGCGCGGGGGCTGGGCAGCGGCTGAATGTATGGGTGAGTGGGTGAGCGGTAGGAGGGCAGAGATGAAGCGAGTAGCCAAGACAGTCGAGGTGGATGGATGTGCGAGAGTACGAGGTGTAATTTAGTGAGTTCGAAGAACACCAGCAGAGGAGGAACGGTTGGCTGACCGACTACTAGGACTACTAGGTTAAGGGGCTAGGCAGTGGACGGGTGAGTAAAAGGGTAGGTTCGTGACTGTAGTTTAACGGGTGAGTAGTAGTACGAGGAGGAGCGAGTAGGGCGAGTAGTAGGTGGTCGGGACGGGTAATAGGTGGTCGGGGTGAGTACTAAGAGGTCGAGGCGAGTAGTTGATGAACAGGGCGAGCAGCAGGTGGATGGGAAAGTAGTAGGTGGACGGGAAGTAGTAGGTGGACGGAAGAGATGTAGGTGGACGGATAGTGGGAACAGGAGAATGGGTGGGTGGGTAAAGGGCGGTGAACAAGAGTGTGTGTGGTGTGTATGTGTGTGTGTGTGGTGTGTGATGGTGTGTGTGTGTGTGTGTACAGTGTGTGTGTGTGTGTGTGCGTGTGTGTGTGTGTGTGTGTGTGTGTGTTTGTGTGAGGGAACGGGTTGACAGGCGGGCGAGTGGGCGAGCATGGGTCGAATCAGAGGCCGGCCGGTTGGCGGAGAGAGTGGCAAGCTTGTGCCCCGGAGCTATTCAACGATGCAAGGCCTCATTTTCACGAGTCGAATAACCTAACGGCCCCTATTCACTACGGAGATACAGCTAGTTCGGTCGAGTCCATTCAGAGGTCAGTATTTAATGTCGATACATAACAACTCGTCGAATCCCAAACGCATAGAAACTGGCGTTATCGTATGTAGCAGCAGCCAGAGGGGATAAAGCCAGCAGTAAACCGTGTCCAGAATGGAAATGTTGTGCGTTTGTATGGCGGGGGTTTTGTTCAATGAAATTAAATCGAGTTATTTGGGTTCGCTGTACTCTGTGTTAACCTTCGGGCTTCCTTCTGTCTATCCATACCTGTCAAGCTCTCTATGTAGTATTAACAGAATATATGGCATATTACAATGCGAATTTTTTATATTTTTCCTCTTTGATATGTAAATAGCGAACACATTCATTTCTCTGAAAAATTTCATGAAATGTATCTTTACAACTGAATACAGCGCCACGTCCGAGTAAAATTATTAAATTTCATGGCAAATGTCTGTAGAAAATTTCAATTCACGGGAATGTATTTACCTCCGACTTCAGTTGGTATACATCATATATCCAGATATTATCCAGATATTCCAATCGATTTTATTACATTTAACTGAAAATTATTATATTTCTATGAAACTGAAAGAAGCCAAATGAAACTTTTATAGTGTTAAAATTTAGTACTTAAATCTTTTAACAAGGCAATTTTTAAAAAGTGTCTAATAACTGACGTCATAACACAATTTCATAAATATATTCATATATATAATGGAAAATAACAAAACATGAACTTCAGGAGCCTTGAGTATTACGAAGACTAGATGTTTTCCGTACTCGTCAGTTGATCAAGAAAGAAAAATATTCAGGAAGTTTGCATGAAATTATAACCTGCTATTAGAGCGTATAAGCATGATCGTGCTTTAACGCTTGCATCTCGGCAGAAACGGTGCCTGGGCGGCTTCCCTATTTATAGCTCCTTAATCGATGTCGTCTGGTGCGGGGAGGAAGCGTCGGCAGAGGCAGAACGGGACCGGCGGCGTCGTGGCGTGGCGTGGCGGGGGGGCGGTGCCCGCGGGGACCCGATGTCTGTTTAATATGCCCGCCTCTGCCGCTGCCAGGCAGAGAAGCGCGCCGCGTGCCCTCGCCCTGCCCAGGCCGCTGCCGCCGCCTCTTACTCCTCCTTCCACGCCTCCGCTGCCTTCGTTGTCCTCGTCGCACACGCCCCCCCCACGACGCTCTTCTTGCTGCCCAATGACAGTTCACGACACCCCTACCCCCTCTCACCACTTTTGCCCTGCCAGTTCGTGCCGCCACTTCTTCCCCGACGGCGTCTCCGTACCAGTTCTCCCCGGTCAGCGATCCCCACCAGCACCTCCCACCACTCTATCTCGCCGCCCCTCCTGATCTAGCTTCTACCCCAACTTCCGTTCTCACCATCCACCCACGGTGTTCTCCGTAACCACCGGTGCTTCTTGCGCTGCCCTTTCCGACCCTCCCGCCCTCTTTTCCCACTCCTCTACCTTCCCCCCTACCTTCCCCATCACCCTCCCCTCCCCTTCCCCTTCCCCCATTCCCTCCTCTCAATACTCCACTCTCCCTCCCATCACTCCCCTCCCTCATCACACTCCATCTCTCCAACCCTATCACACTCTCCATCTCCCTCCACCTCGTCCTTTCCATTACTATTCCCCTTATCCTCCCTACCACACCCGACCTCATTACACATTACGTCATACCTACACACCTATCCATCCCCAGGCACCTACGACCTCCCCACTTCGCTCTCCACCTGCCCCTTCTCTGACGATCCCGCGTCCTTCTAAGCCACCGCCACTGCCCCTCCGCCTGCCCTGCCCCCCCTACTTCCAAGACCCCTCCGCCCCGGCCTCTCCCCCCGAAGCCGCCTCTGCTTCTGCGCGTGCCCGTCTCTGAGCCATTGCCTGCGGCGGCGTCGTGGTTTCACCACCGTGGTGACTATCTACATTGGTGTTGCCTCTACCGCCTTCTCTCATCGTTTAGAGAGAGTCGTTTCTTACCCCTACCATTGTTTTCGATGTAGATCATCTTTTGACAACTTCCGGAAAAGGAGGCATTTATTTCCTACATTGTTTGTGTTTCGGATTATGAGGCATGAATAATACGTAGGTCTTTTAATTGGGTTGTATCTCGATTATACTGTTTCATCATTTTTCAATCTGCGTGCTTTATCTGCGTTATTACTGTCCACTACCATCACCGTAGTGACCCAATCTGCCATTCTTATCGGTCCATACAGTATGCTTCAAGTGCTCATGGATGACCTATTTCTGTTATCAATTGGGTCTTCATCGTTTTCAAAGTATATGTACCTGTAGAATTTATATAGGTTTGTAGTCATTGTAAATGTGGTTATCATAGAGGTACATTTTCACTTCTCAAATTTGTTTTTGACAAACAATATTCTCTTTGTGTTTTCTATTTAAAAATCATTTTTTCCTGTAAATTATGTGCTTCTCGTTTAAAATGTTCTAACTGTGATGAAATCGGTCCAATATCCATTATTACAAAAGGATCGATAAGAACTAGAACACAATCTGACTAGAAAATGGTCTATGTAAAAAAATACAGTATCTTATAAGAAACAAAATCAAATAATTACTGAGCAATGATGTAAAATGTTCAATATAATGTCCCAAAAAGGACGAATGCACAACTACTGTCGGCACGAAGAGTCAGATAAACGCCGGAACATAATATCAACATAGTTCGACCTCCATTTGACCATTAGAAACCTAAGAAGATATAATTGTATTTCTGAGAAGTCTTCACAGAAAACTTCACTTTCCAATCTTGCTCTCAACGAACTTTTTCTCACTCGTTTCCAAATCTAACCCTAATTTTTCGCACAATCGAGAGGAAAGGCGTTCTTTCATTACAAAAATTCAAAAAATTACCAGAACATATTGAAGTGATCTATTTGGATATCCGTTCGAGACTTAACAAAATACAATTCTTCTTCCAAATTCTCTTCGCACACAATGAACTGCTCTCGTTGCCACCCTGCTCTCTTTCCTACCCCTTTTTCCCATCTGCTCTCTTTCCCACTCGGCTTCCCCTTTTTTTCCTTTCCCAATTCCCTCTTTTCTGCACTTCCTGCGCCTTTCACCTTCGTCTGTCGGCCGGCACGCCCCCAGCTGTCACGTCGCGGTGTCCGGGAGGACAGATCAGCTCCGAAGGCGCTCCGTGCTCCGCCCTTAATTGAAATCGAGGAGCTTGCACGTGGCAAGGGCGGAGTGTAAGGGCGAACTCCCGAATATTCCCAGTTCTGCCGAATGAGAAAGATTATTGCTTAGGTTTTTGCTTTTGTTGCATTTACTTATTATTGCATCTGTTTCTGACATACATGAGCGATCAATATAAAAAATGTCGTGGAACAATGGCGCGCAAATGGTTACAAGCCAAATTTACATATTTACAACTCTTTTACATCTTATTCTTAACAGTTTGGATTGCAAAACATTACCAGTAACTTTTCAAGGATCACATTTCAAATTTGCGACGATTGGGAGAAAAAATCAATTTGAATACGAAGGATCTCTCAACATCTACTGATGTGACTGGCATATATTTTAGAAGTCGAACATTAGCAACACTGAAACCTTCTGGGAATTTACGTTTATTTTCACTTAAAACCTTAGTGTATTGACAATATACCATATTTTCAGAACATGGCTGATATAAAATAGGGAAATGGAAAAAAATCTGTTGGTATACTTTTAGTAATTCTCTCGCATTTTAAAATACAAACACGTGCATTGTGTGACAAAGACAAAAACGTGCGTTTCGTAATCAGTAGTGACGTTGGTCCATTGTCGATTTCTGATATCTTCGCATTGTATCCAAAAATATTACATAAAAGGCAAAACAGTCCTATAATTCCTAAAAAGGTATTTGTGCAAAAAAGGCATTTATGCTAAAAAAAAGCAAAAATAATCATCATTAAACTTCAACATATGTCATCATTCGTGCACATATATTATCAGCCTTTAAATGAGTTCGCTGGAATAAAACAGGTATTTTCCTAAAAATCATATGTCTACTGATAACACCTCGATGATACGTCACTGGTGCTCAGCAGGCATTTAGACATTCCAATTCTTCGGCAAGCAAGGGTGTGGGAACTCCGCGACCTAATTGACCAAATCGCAACGAAAGTAGCACAACGACGGAGTCCAGTGTCAAATACGGAGGTCATTAATCCCGTAAATGTATGCTATGGGAGCGGCGGTCTCCCTCGTACACTGGAATGTGAGATCAATCACCAAACTGCAAGGCCGATATTTCCCCGCTAACAGAGTAACTCCGCAAACAGGACAAGCTCTAAGCTTCCGAATGATCTCACGCCGTGACTGATAGTGCAGTGCATGTAAATGCAAGTGTAGTGTAATAAAGGGGTGAGGATAGGTTAAGGAAGAGGAAGGAAAGATCGCGCGAAGTCCGTTTATTAAGGTACGTTTCCTGCATTCGCGTGGTATTGATCGGAGAAACCACAAAAATCTACCGATCAGAGCAGCCAACCTCTACGCAGGACGTGAGATCCACCCCAACATACTATTGCAGATTTCCCTCTCCAGGTACCTCCGCAAGCAAGACAAGATCTGAGCTCCGGATTGGTCACCCGATGTGTGCAGTAGTGCAGTGTATGAAAATGTATAAGTAAGGGGTGAGGATAGGACTAAAAAGAGGAACGAAAGATTGCGCGCGATCCGTGTCCCGTTTGTTAAGGTACTCCTCCTGCATTCGCGTGGTATTGATCGGAGAAACGACGGAAAGCTACCGATCTGAGCCCTCCTTGCCGGAGGCGCCGCTCTCATTAAGAGGGCGAGCGAAGCGCGTCCGATCGCGTTGTCCTGTCGGTGTCGGGGTCGCTTCCGCTGATGGAGCAACGGCCTCCTGCACTGGCCGCTCCCGTGCACGCCCCGCCCCGCCGGCACGAGTCTCGCTAGACGAGACTGCCGAACCTGCCCCGCGACGCTCGACGTTCGTCAGGTTCCGTTCCTGCTCCCAAAGGCAACCTACTCGTCCTCTTTTTTGGTGGAATTACTAGCTCGCACACTGAACATGATGACGATGAGCACTGGCAATTAGATCAGTAAATAGGGAGAGGATTTTTATGCCCTGAAAGATCTTGAAATATGCTGTTAACATATGCATTTATGTTCTAAAAATTCTTTTATACGCATTTTAATATGCAATAAAAATTAGCAATATTTCATTTTCTGTACAAATATTTCTCGATTTAACTCAGGAGAAGCATGCTTGGAATGAAAAGATATATTTTTGTTCAAACATAATGCAAATCTATCTACCGCGGAAAATAATTGTAGTTAACATTCACCTTACTGAATACACTGTATATCTTGTTGCATTTCTTCTTCCTGGTTTAAAATAATGATGTCAAGAAGTATCGTACAATTGCACAAGTATGTTTTCATCTATAAAACAGGGAAAAACTGTGACATCATTCTAATCAATGAACCCTCACAATTAAAGAATAGATTCTTTGCAAAGACGAAGCGTTTTATAAATGTCTCTATTTTAACGAAATAGGCAAAATATGGCCTATAATTACACGAATATGCACCAACAGGAAAAGTAGGCCAAATGCACAAATATGCACTAACAAGTTAGTATACATAGCATCCAATACTAACCAAAAGTCAAGAAATTTCTCTTAGCTATACCCCGAAACAACGGACAGAAAATAAGCAAAATCATGAAAATTCGCTCCCTTTAGGTAAACATTTTGATAGAAACAATACATTTTAAACAAATAAATGAAATTGTATGTCTACACTACATATCCGTATACACAAAATCGTGTGTAATTGCCCCGTGAGAATACGATAATCAGGTTCCGTTCGTGCTCGCGCAAAATTTGCCATCTTTTGAATCGAAGTCTCAGATTGAAGATGATAACTTACTCATCGAGCGCTGCCAATTAAATAAATGAACATTGTGGTAAAAAATATACTTTTTTAAAAAGAATGTCTTATATCGTCTACCTGCGCTACCTGTATAAGTAGGCAAAATCGTATGTAATTGCCTCCCGTGCTTACGTTTTCACGTTTCGTTCTGGCTCTTGGAAAACTTAGTTTTTCAATTTTTATCCTTAGTGTTCAATTTCTGCCCCCTAGACGCGAGGTCTGAAAATAACGGTGAAGCCGTTGAATGCTGCTAGTAAAATAATTTTAATTATGGTAAAGACGATATCTTTTTAATTGAAATCTGGCTTATCGTCGTCCGTCTGCAATGCGTCTATGTGGGAGATATAGTGTGTAATTGATGATGTCTGAATGATTTCGTTTAGCCCCAGAATGGTCAGTTTTATTCTGTTCCACAAATGCCTGTTTACTCATTAGATAGACATGAGATGGATGAATGAGCCTGCTTACCGTAATGCTGAGATAAGAAAATTACGATCCTCTTAGTTTAGTATGACCATCAAAAACAAAACCAGAAACTCCAGAATTATTGCCCTGCTATTCATTGAAGGTAATTAAATGGTTTTTATGTATATTCACATACTTTCAAAGCAGAACTATCATGACAATCAAATGGTCTTAATGTAGTTATGTAAAAATGTAGATAGGTGTGTATGTGCTCATATTCTCCATGATATGTTCCTCCGTTTCTTATTAATATGGCAGTGTTGTAGGCGGGAATTTTATTTAAAAGCAATTCTGAAATATGATTTAAAAATAGGGATAGAATTACTCTTGGAATGGAATCTAATATTCAGATTCTCTTCAGGTGCACTATTTACATTGATTAATGTAGGTTAGGACACTTTATAAAGTGATAGTAAAGTTGACACTTGCACTTGGTACTTGTATGAATAACTTCAACATTTTCACTCAAGTTTAAATCCAAAACTTGATTTACATTAACTAAACTAAAAAAGATTTTGTTTAACGTAATAAAATTTATAAATATAAATATTACAATTCTGACAATCCATGCTAATTCTAAACATATATTTTTTTACAATACATATCTGATGATGAGAACAAAAGTGCCCTCGAAACTTTGTAAAACATGTAATAATTGCTGAAAAGAAACTATATTGAGTTATAATGTACATGGCCTTCTATTAACCCTGTAAGGTTCCTGTAAAATTCTGTCACCAGGAAACCAAGGCCCATAGCAAATATAATATTAAAATAACTTAGTCATGATTAACTATAACAACCCATTATCCATATCCTACTTCATGAGATCGGCCCTTCAACTTTCCCTTCTGTAAAGAGCTATTTGCTCTGGAAGATTCCCTCGCGCCTGGTGCTCCTGCCTTCCCCTGTTGGGCGCCGTCCGTTCCCAGCGCCAC
This sequence comes from Teleogryllus oceanicus, assembly GCA_964035755.1. Lineage (NCBI taxonomy): Eukaryota > Metazoa > Arthropoda > Insecta > Orthoptera > Gryllidae > Teleogryllus > Teleogryllus oceanicus. The sequence goes on along the minus strand of CAXIVR010000006.1, from coordinate 109,867,889 downwards.
CTACCGCCACGCGCCGGCCCCCGCGAGGCGTGAGTCCCGACGCCGCCTCCCCGGCCGCCGCCGCCGCCGTATAATTTGCCGCCAGGTAATAGAGCGATCCGGTAGATAGTGGAGTAATTACGGCGCCTGGCTACCTGTTAGCAGGCAAAAAACCCCCGCGAGGGCGGTCCCACATTATAATGACACTTAAGAACATAAATCGGGCGCGAGTAATGAGTCTATTTCGAAGAACCATCGCCGGCCGCCTCCGCTTTGTCGGCTCTTCGAACCGTTCGCGGAATCGTTCCGGCGAACGGTGTGACCCGTTCGCGGGGAAGAATTCACCTTTCGCCGACTGACCTCGATTCGCGTTTGTGTACGATGGGATTGGATGTTCCGGAGGGATTTCCTGGGGGCTATTGTAATTTGCAACCTGAAACATCCATCAACGACGGAGTGTCATGATCATTTTCTCGTAAGCCGTTTTCCCAAAACCCAGATTAATTATCGTCGACGTTGATTAATCTGGAAACTTCTAAGACTTGAGATCGGTGTGATTTGTGGTACACCTTGAAATCGGCTGACTTCATAAATCTTCATAAACATTATTTGAAAATTTAGTCAATGCTGTTCTGTATTTTTCTAATTCACGTCCCAGCGTTTAAAAAGTTCAGTTTTTGATGGTAACATGCTCTACACAAATATAATGAATCGGAATTTTCTGCTCTCATTAATGATGAGAATGATATGTAATGTGGAATGATAGAGGTAGATGTTTCTATTCACAGTACATCTATGCAACTAATAACTTACTAGTAATAAATACTTTACAAGTTACATGAATTCGTACTGTTGACGAAACTAATTAACTTTTAGTACAGAATTTCTATCTATAAATTTACGGAAGAGTGTGATGTAGGGGAAACTATGAACGAAACGCCTGCAAGCCAACTTACATTATATATAGTTTTATGTGCATATTAATTGAACAGTTATTTGTCATGATAACAATCGCTGAGATTGTTCTATGTAAAGAATATTTAAAAAATTGAAACACTTTTGTATCCTTTTCATGGGCGTTACTTAATGATGACAGAAAATCATTCTGAATTGTCATGATATATACTACACTGCAGTTTTATTATCATTTATTCTGATACATCTCCTTCGGTTACGCATTCGGTCCTTCATCTTTCACCAGTCGGTGATTTTGTATTCTTACTTACATATGTTACTCAAAATCTCTTCCATCCACTATATCTAACTCTCAACTCCGTTTGCTGCTGGATCTCAACCACCACAATTCCTGCCTCTCCACTTCCGTAGCCGTTCTCATCTTCGCTTTCGCCCTCGTCACCCCTACATGGCTACGCTGTCTCCACCAACGAAGTCACATCCTTCTCCCCCCCCCTTCCCCGGCTGCTCCGTCCCGTCGCGTCCCCGCCTCGCCACGCCTCCGCGCGCCCTCCGAATTTTTCGCTCCGTAGCGCCCGCCGTCGCTTCCTGCCGGCTCCGCCCGTTCTAATTGGGTGCCAGGGCAACTAAGCCACGTGGTGCCCGTTGTGGCCCGAATGGGGCTGTTATTCTCGAAGATAATTCGCTGCAAGCTACGTTTAACGTTAGCCGTCCGGCATTTGCTGTACCGTTTCAACATTAAGGCGTGCCGAGCGGTTAAAAATTCGCCGTATTTTCTGTTAGTGGATCGCAGTTGTTACGCTCCGAAAAATTGGAATTAATTGGTGAGGGGGGCCACCGGCCCGAGAATTTTCTCTGAAGGGGAACACACACATGAGACGGTACGCCAAGGTCGAGCAGTTGTTTCTCCTCCGAGTTTTATTCCGGTAATGCGGTTCCTTCCTAGAATTTTTGAACGCACCCCGCACTGTGCGGGTGCATTCAGTAATTTATCTTCCTGGTCTTTTGTACATCTACCGCAGGTTCCGACTCGTACGCTTGTTACATTCCAGCGCACAAACATAACGATATTATAAATCCATCAATCCTGTAATTCCCCAAAGAAAAGTATACTGCTTAAATGCCATTCATTACGCGACACCTAACTACACCACCCCTGTTCCGCCCCCGGAAAAATACCAACCTTACAGCAGGCACCCCCGATCGCTGGGCATCACATAAAACCGCTACCGCCCCTTCGCCCGCGGGCGGTGGGGCCGGCGGAGGCATTCCACACGTTCGTGTAATTAACGTTGATTAACGTGCCATAAAACACAGGCCACAAGCTTGTCCACAAATCCTCACCAACAGTGAGGGGGGAATCCCCTCCCCTGCGACAAAGAATGCCGGGAGTCGAAGGGACGCGGTCACGGCCGAAGACCTCCGACACGCTTGCGCCCTCTGCTGCGGTGAAGGGCGGGTCGGTGGCCATGGAGGGGGCGGGAGGGCTCGTGACGAAGCACACTGGTCCGAAACTGGCATACAGAATCCCACGGGAAAGAGTACTGAGTTTTATTTTTTTTATTTTATTTATTTTTCGTCAAAAAACAGTTAAAAACTGCTTATGACATGCTATGGGGAAAAGTGAATTGTGTGCACATTTTCAAAATTCTGTGATCCCTACACTAAGTCATATAGTACTTAAATTTGAAAAAAAATGGAGAGATCTATAAAATGACTTTTTTTAGTAAAAGAAAGTAAAATAATGAATCCCATTTAAAATCAAACTCCTAATATTTTTAATCGTAATGCAATTTTTCAATTAATAATGAGAAGTATTTCGCAACTCGTGGAATAAAAAAGTACCTGATAAAGTCTGTTATTTACTAAAGCGTGTGAAAGAGGTGAATGAGAAAAGGATCTTTTGGAATACGCATCATATTTGGGCGTAAATAGAAAACATGACTGCAATCCACATTCGTACACCTTCCTCCCTGAACAACGAAGTTAAATAGAACCAAAAATGACGACGTTCCGGCGAACCAAAACGTTTTCAACTTGTATCTTTTTTATATAAACTTGACTAAACACATTTTAAAGATTTTTTCCTATTGAAACGAATGCTTAGAAACGACAGTGGAAGAATTTCGTCGCGTGCGGCGTTTGTCACCCCTCCACCCCACTGTGCTCCCATCCACGCATGGCGCCTCCCCCCTCCCCGGACGCTCCGCGCCCCCGCCACAATGAATTGTTTGGTTACGTCTGCGCCATTACGGGCGCAGCGACAATGGGTGGAGTTTAAACGCGAAGCAGGATTCGGGCGATAAATACAGGGTAATTATGGCGACCGCCGGCGCCGCGCGATCGCCGATCGGGATGCGAGAGGGCCCTGAAATGCTTTTACAGTTGTAACTCAGCCTGGCCGTTCCCAGCCGCCCCCGCCCCGCCCTCCTCTCCCCCCACCCCCGCGACTCACCGCTGCCCCTGCGAGAGGGGGTGGACAAAGCCGCGACCGACCTGACGCGACGCGACGCGTAAATTGTGCTTTATCTTGTAGTTCCCCGTTGGCGCTGCGGTATCTACTGCGTTCGCATCGGAGGGGCTGGGCTGGGTGCATTTCTGTAGTTAAGTTTTTTGGATTGGAAGAGTGCAATGCGAGTTTCATTCTTATTTCGTTGAATTACTGAAACGAGGAAAGGTATTTTATTGCTTTTCGTGACTGTTTAGTATGTAATGAAATACACTCACTGAATCACCTCTTGAACGTTTTGTTCATAATTTCTTCGGATTATTAATGAATTGTAATGTCATGTAAGTGTGGAAATGTAAATATGACTAAAACGCGGATCGTAAATTTTGCTTTTCTTGGCGTTGCGGCTTCTACTGCTTTCATGTCGGAGGGGCTGTGCAAGGATGCATTTCTGCAGTTGGTTTTTTTGGGTTGAAAGAGTGTAATGCGAGTTTCATTCTTATTTCGTTGAATTACTGAAAAGAGAAAGAGTGTTTTATCGCTTTTCGTGCCTGTTTAGAGTGTTCTGAGATAAACTCACTGTATCACCTCGTGAACGTTTTGTTCATAATTTCTTCGGATTTTTTTTCGGAATTTTAATATAATATAACACGTGGAAACGTCAATATGACTGAAAAACGTATAAAATATATTTGGCTATGTTGAGTTGAAACGTGATTGTATGAATTGCTGACAATAAATGACATTAACGGGTGTATTTGTTTTAGGTTTTTAATGTAACGTCATTCGAAGGCAATAATTTCAAACAGTTATTTAATTGGAAGCAAACTTCAATGCGTCTCATAACTCATTGGTAAACGTCAAAATCTGTCTCTTTAATTTCCTTATGATAATTAAATAATTCAATTTAATTCCGTGAAACCTACCTTTTAATATTGAGTGAATACTAATAGTAAATTATGATCAACAGGAGAAACGTATTACAGAGAGTTATAAATAAGGAGTCACAATTAAAAAAACCTAAATTAATAGAATGTTGCATTATAATTCAAGTTTTTGAACAGGGTTGATCTCTTTTTATAGCGACGTTGCCAAATAAATCACACAACCTTTACTTGCCAGATATCGTTATATACTACGTTTCCAACCTGGAGACACTCATCCATTTTCGTTCATTTTTGTCTCTGATGGAGCTCCTCTCCTGGAACTTTGTGCGTCCCTGGTGTAGATCGAAGGCTCCCGTTCATACTCGCTCATACATACACAAGTAGCAGCTTGGTGCCTAAGTACACATGCACGTATTTTGCATAATGAGCAGGGTAGCCACAACACGGTAACCGTCACGGTACCCTGCTCGTCCCCTCCAGATTATGGTAATTGAGAGACAGTGACATTTTTTTAAAACTAACTCACCACCACCACCACCACCACCACCCGCTCTGCAACCACCCCCAACTAATGAAGATTAAAATGGCTGGCGATCCGCCACGTCCCGCCCCGAACCGACGGCTTGCTCGGGGGCGTAAGGTGATTACCAGGTTTTTGGGCGAGCGACATCGAATCTCGTTTCAAACGACATCACCGCGCGGCAGCGGTAAGCTCGACCTCGACCGACCGCCGCGTTAAGTTGGTAAGCCTGTTATGTGAGGCCTCGCATTAACACCGCTCGGGCAAATTAAAGTTTGAAATATGTTGCAGGTAATTGACTTGCTCCGTCGATAATTTTAAACTAATTTTAGGAAGCGAACAGGAGCTACCAAAGCGCTCCGAAATCAGAATTTATGGTCTGCGTTCTACGTGTTTCTGAACTGTTGGGTTCCGCTGTTATTGAGGAAGTGGAGAATTGCCTGATCCTGCAACGGGTCTGGTTACCTTCAATTAATATACCCTTGTGAGAACGCTGGGGAGGTGAATATTTTGTTACAGATTAAAGTGTAATTTCTAAAACTTATGAATAATCTTATTTCTCGTTGGAGATTGTACCTTATCATTAAGATATTCGAGAGGCAAGCTGGAGTTTTTATAATTACATTGATATTCTTAGTTTATCTCAAATAAATGATTTTTAGTGAGATCCAGTTTGGAGACCAAAGGAACTTCTTTAGTCTCTCTACAGAACGTATTAAATTGAATATAGTTATATTTTTGCGGCAAGGAAAGGAAAGTAACGGATTTATATTTTATGAAATAATAACGATGTTTACCCTGATATGTTCTGAAGGAACTTTCAACAGTATGAAGAAGTGGAGAATACACGTGTGGTTTTCTAGCAATACTAATTATTAAATACGATTGTACTTCTTTGTTTCGAAATTCTTTGTTTTCCCCCTCCTCGCTCTTGCTCTCCGTTACCTCCTCTCCCGCTCCTGCCCTCCGCGCTCTCTTCCGTTCCCCCTCTCTCTCTCTCTCTCTCTCTCTCTCCCTCCCCCTAATTTTCTGATTTGTCACGGTACCATTGCATCCTCTTGTAACTCCTCCATAACGTTCATTAAGCTCCTCATATATACGTTCACCGCCAACGCACAACCACACCCACGTCGCCTCAGCCATGACGAAGCATTTCCCTGCAGAGAATTCTCCAGCATCCGATCCCAAGAGCACTTGGCTTCCACGAAGACTTACTCTCCACTCCAGCCACCCTTCACCTCCTCCATAAGGTTCATCACGGCGCTCCTTCGACGGGCCTCAAGCCCTACCGTAACTCATCCCGGGTGAGGGAGTCTGGGCGCCTAAGGGCAAATACGAGCGGAACACCGGGCAACGTGTTGCTCGCTTGTGAAGGCGGTCGGCGGCGATTCCTGCTCCTTACGCTGGCCACGCTCCGGGCCGGCGGATAGCCTCTGTGGTAATGCCGACAGGTTCCTGGGGGACCGTCGCTGCCCCGCCCCTTTCTTCATTACCGGTAACTCGATAAAGAACGGCCCCCTCTGCCCCCATGGCCCCCTGCGCTGGCCACGGCCCCCTTAAGACGTTTAATTAGGTCCCAGAGGGAGGTCGCGACGTGGGCCACGCGGCCGGTGGCTGGCACGTGCTTCCACCCGATGGCGATGGACTCTCAGACGCTTCTTCCTCTTCGTCTTAATCTTTCTTTTCTCTTTTTTACCTACTTCTTCTTCTTCTTTCGTATTCTTGTTGGTCTTTTTCCTCCTCTTCTTCCTGTGTTTCCTTTTCGTCTTTTCTCTTCTTCCCCTTCCTCCTCTTCTTTCCCCATTTCATTATTTTTCTTTTCTTCTTCTTCCTCTTCTCTTCTGGTGCCTTTCTCTAATCCACTGTATTTCGTTGCTACATCCGAAACGCCCACTTCCCCATTTTAGTCTCCTCTCTCACACCCTCTCTCTATTGGCACTCTACTTTCTATCAATTACATTCTCTTCTTTGACTCACTTTCTATGAGTCACAATTCGCCACACAAGTTGTTTTTAACTATCTGAACCAGATTAAGTAATTTTACATAGTTCTCTTATCCTTCTACATTTCGATAATTTCTACTGCTGAGATACTTCTGTCACGTCTACAGTAATTGTAGAAGTTGAAATTATACTATCTACTTAGCAGCTTCAATACCGTTCGCATTCTTTCTCATATTCATTTATTCCCCAGTTTGTCTGTACTTCAGTGATTCTTGCTGTAGTGATCGAATTTTCGTCTTCAGCTTCTGGGTAACAGGTTCATATCCACTGTGGACCGTCTGGAATTTTCAAAGGACAAAGATGTTCGTGACTTGTCTTCTTGAGTTTTTCTCCTAACACTCACTCCACCATTGCTTCAGTACCATTCAAATCACATCATAAACACTATTTCATCAAAATCATTCGTCGAGTGAAGCTATATGACTATAAACTGGGATCGTAATGAAGATATGTGCCTCTGTACTTCTAGGCTCCATACTACCGTTTTTTTTAATGATTATCCACAGCGAGAACATCCGACTTATCGCCTCTCCTCTTCCACCATCACCACTTCCATCAGCAGCGCCACCATCACCGTCTTATCCACCTTCTCGGCATCATCTCGACTCCCTCCGAGCGTCGCCCCCGCGCGGTGTCGCCATTCATCCGCTTGCGATCCGGCCTAAGTAATTAACATGGGACGTGCCACGCCCCCTCAGACCTCTCCTCCCCAGGCCGCCGCCAGGGCGCGCGGCGCGCACTGAGCACTGAGCGCGCGCGGGGGCCGACGTCTGCCCTTTTAACGCGAAAGATTGGCCCGGCCGCCGTAAACAAACGACGCTCAAAGGGCGCGCTTTCAATCTCGGAGCGGCCGAGCGGGCTTCTCAAGAAGCGACCAAGAAGCCGCCGCCGCCGCCGTCGTGGACCCACGCTGGACGCGGTGCTGTCCCCCCTTCCGCTTTGATGATACTCCCCGATGTGATTGTTCGCTTGGCGGGCAGTCGCGCCGCCTTGGCCCCCCCCCCCCCCCCCCCACCGGCTCGCTCCGCCCTGCCCAGTCTGGCCCCGCCCCGCTTAGATCCGCCCAAACCTGCCCAGCTCCGCTCCGCCTCTCCCGACCCCGCCCACCCCTCTCCGCCCCATCCCGCTTTCTGAACGCCGCCCCCCCCCCCCTCTTTGCCGAGTGCCCCCGCCCCACCCTGTCCTTTCCTCCGCCCCGCCCTGCGGTGATCATTTCCGCTCCATCCCAACCCTTCCCTCCCAGCCCTGCCTCGTCCTCCACCCCGCACAACACCCCTCCTCCCCGGACCCTGTCCGCCACGGTCCACCCTACCCCTTACCGTCATGCCCATTAGTACCCCACGTTGCCCCACCTCTCTCTACCATGCCCACCCGCCCCTCTCAGAATCTCCGCCCTCCCTCGACCTCCGCATTGCTTTGGATCGTAGGGATCGTTATGACGTGGAGTCGCCGGCAGTCTTCGCTCTCCTCGGAAACTCATACCCTAATGAGTTTCGGAATCTCCCGACTGTCGTGCGGAGGTTTTCTGCTTTTCTGGTGAGCTAAGGAGGGACGACGTCTTGGCGATGTTTTGTGTGATTGTACTGAAGCTGAGGGTCGTGTTTATGGGGTGGCCCGGCTTTTTCGATTAGGCTTCTATTTGAGATTACTTAATCGAGAAAATTGTGTAGATTTCAAATACTTGCTAAGGGAGGTTCTTTCGAAGTAGCGCGCTATTTCTTCACTAAATGAGATTTTCTCTCAAAGACATTCTATGGTTTCCCTATCTCTTTGTTTTAAATAAACATACAATTTGTTCTAGAGAAATTTTAATTATTTAATTCGTTAATTCAAAGAGTAGTACAAATTAAACTTCACTCAATCTAACAGATATATACTCGTTAATTTAATGGCAGGGAGAATCTATTACGACTTACATTAATGAAAATAATCTTGACAGTCATAATTATATGATATTTTTTAATCAATTTTTCCTCTTTTCAATTATCTTCTTTATAAATAAAATTGGAGCGGCTGCCCGTGATTTCAAATTTACTCCCTTTTCATAATTACACATACTTGTTTAACGATAGTAAACAGTAGTAATATACTGGTTGGCTCATTCACGTACGTTTATCGCGTAATTTTTTATATTTCAAATTTTATGATTTTATTCATCATTATGAAACATTTGACAAAACAGTGACGAGATAATATAATAAAGGAATAATATTCAGCATATCATTCCAGTTACAAAAATAATTGCATGCCTAGTAACATAGTTTGAAGGCCCGTACTATGAAATAATAAATTTTTATTTTATTTTATACGGGTCTCTAGCAAGAAAAAAAGGTTAAAGAGTAGGACCGTTCAACAAGTTTCACTAATGAACAAATTTGACCTTTTAATTTCCACACAGCGCTGTGCAAATATCAGATCAAATAAAACGCACAGAGTTCATTAATGCTTGGGCAAATATCCTTTCATTTAATACAAAGCGAGCGGCTTCAAAGACAAACATTCGCCAACATTACCAACAATAATAAAATAAACTTTCATTACATTACACATGGAAAAATAACGCAAAGAAATTTTTAATATTGGAAACTCGTAAAATAATATTTAAGCTCAATTTTTGAGCAAATATTCAGCGCTCTATAGGTCGTCAGGCGTTAAACTTAATTAATATTGAGCTTTTACGTACGATTACGGAAAGTTAGTTTGGGAAAAGCATATTTAATGATGTTTAGCTGATACGAAAGATGTGCAAATGTAATAAAAAACCGGAAATCAATTTTAAGTAATGATTCCATTCAGCTAAAACTTTCTAATTGAGATTTGGAATCAGATCGTTATATTTGATGCCATTTGGCTATGCAACATCATTCGCATTTCGTATTCAATACGACAAAATTCCTGTACCGCCGAAAACCTTCAGCATCACCCGACTCAATTGCCAAAAGTTCACGCTGAAGTTATAGCAGAACCAAACTCTTGTGTGTATCCGCAACATCATATCGGGAGGCGTCAAAGGTCAGTAGCAATGCAGGTCCGGTCGCTGACCGCCAGCCCTTCGCCCTTGGCCATTGGCGCAGCCCTCGAAGGGCTGTCGGGGCGCGTCGCAGCGCCATCGGCGGTCGCCACAAAGCGCCAGCGCTGCGCCAGATGAAAAACGCGCGGCGGAGCGGCACGGCGGGCGGGGAGGGGAAGGGCAGGGGGCGTGGCTCTTTCAGGTGGTTCCATTCGAAGGACGATGCGCGCTCGCTCCCTTGCCAGACCTCGTCCTGACTCAGGCCGCCGTTGCCTCCATCACCACCGCCATCGACGTCGCCACTACTAGCACAGCCGCATCGGACAGAATCCTCCACAACTCCCACCACCTCCTCCTCCACCTCCACTACCTTCTCCACTGTCGTCTCCTCCTCCGCCTCCTTCACCTCCATCTCCTCCGCCAGAGGTTTCCCAGCCACCATATCTACCTCCTCGTCCTTTTTCCTTTCCACCACCTCCTACACTGCTCCTTCACGACTGCCTCCTCCACTGTCGTTTCCTCCTCCGCCTCCTCCATCTCCATCTCCTTCGCCAGAGGCTTCCTAGCCACCATATCTACCTCCTCCTCCTCTTTTCTTTCCTTTCCACCACCTCCTACACTGCTTCTACACGACTGCCTCCTCCACTGCCTTCGCTGCCTCCTCCGCCTCCGCCGTCGCCACCATCACCACTGACATCTCCGCTCCCCCCTTCCCCAATCCTCTGGCACCCTGCCCCCGCAACTGCTCATACCACGTCGCCTCCCCCACCGTCACCTCCACCTTTGGCCTCCCATTCGCCGTCGCGCGCCTGTCAATGCTCTGTATACACGCCGCGCTTTCAGGCGATCGGGTCGGCGGCGGCGACGGGGGCAGCGGGGAGGGGTTGTGGCGGGTCGGATACGGCAGTGTGAGAGGGGAGGCAACTCCGATGGGACGAGGACCAGGCGGGCGGGCGGTAGCGGGGATGAGGGCGAGGGGGGCGGTGGAGCTGACGGTGCGTTGCAAGCGAAGGACGCCGCGGATGCAAGGCTGTGGGTGTCCAAAGAGCCCAGAGGAACAATGCAGCAATTTCCGGGATGATAGAGAATGTAACCGGATTCGGCTTCGTGCAAACTCTAAATGAAAAACTGAGAGTACTTAAGAAACGATGACGCCGTTTTTTTTTTCAGAGAACTTTCCAATTCTTAAAAGGGTTGAAGTATTTGATTAAAAGTGTTTTGCATTACCTTGTAAAGCCCGATAAAGCCGAAAAATCAACGAATGGATCTCGTATCTCTTGCTGACATTTCGCGAACTTTTGTTTCATATACATTTTCCAGGTATTCCCTTGTTTCAGTGTACTGTCTTAAACGCTAATATTGTACGTACGGAGTACAAAGTATTTTTTGCTCAATTTCGTTCGTGTCGGCATCTGACATCTACATTCCGCTTTAATTTAACGGCTATTTTTTGAAATCTTAAAATGCCTGAGAACGATGTCCCAATTTCACACGATCCGTACTTAGACTCGCACCCCGAAGTGAAGTGAAGTGAAGTTATTAGTGAAGCTAAATAACATACGAATATGACGTACTATGTAGTAAGCAAACGTTACAAATGGAGTAAATACTCAGTATTATGCTATAAATTAATGCATAAGGACTGTTCTCTTCGAATGAAGTTTATACATTCCATTTAATACAGATTCCTTCATGTATTAGGGTAAAATCTTACATAATAAACATTCCTAGAATGATTTGAAGAACGGTAATGTTGTTTTTGATAATAATTGTATTCATGTCTGAGTACGAATTGAGAAAAAAAATGCTGTGAACGTAGTAGTAATTAGGCGGAACCTCCCAACGAAGAGAACACCTCTTTATTTACCGTATGCCTTGAAAGACCACTTGGTCGGCCCACTGTGCACAGCCTCCGTAAATCACATGAGAGGCGGTACAGGAGGCCGTGACTACTCGGTCTCTAGATGTCGGCCTCTTTTATCTTTACATAGCCGCTGCTGGTAGCAATGTCGCGCTGTCAAGATGTCCGCCGGCCATACAGACCTCGGTGAGATAATTACACGCCTTGGAAAGCGTTTGGTATAAGCTGAAAGGAAAGCAATAGTCGAAGAGAACTCGTTACACACCACGGCATCTAGCACTTCTGGGAAAGTCCGTGGCATGCTCTGTGAATGGCTTCATTACACATTTAACACGGTGACGATGTCACGCGAATGATACAAGAACGTTAATGTTTTATGTTCAAAATTATGGGTGAACATGCTTGTTAAATTTGAACTCTATCACTGTACTACAAAGGGTATTCATGTATAATTGTGTAGCTCGTTATGAATATTGCTGTTACAAGGTTTTATACATGTCAGGTCAATGTATTGAAATACTATCAATAACCTACTGTTTGATTAAACAAAGCTACAGTTTACCCACAAACATGTTACACAATTTCCATTTCATCTCGTTGATAACTATAGCAAAACCTGAATTAAAGCTTAAACAAACGTGAGAGCAAAAACAGAATAAAAATAATCGAACACTGGTTGAGTAAATAATTTATAGACTTATTAGTTAAAGGACACAATTGAGAATCAAGATCAGATATTCATTTAAAAAGTACAAACTAATATTCAAAATGAAAAATTTTTAAATAATGTTTCGGTCATGAATCAAAAGCAACAATACATAAATTTACTTAATTTAGTTAAAATAAAACAGGTTCATTTTTATCCATAGATCTGATTGTAGTTCTGTACCATTCATCCTTTATTTTGCGCCTTTATAGTTGTGCTTTGTATATTTCCTGTCTCATTTTCCATTTCTCCTTTCTGCGTTGGCGCCTCCTATTCTTACTAAATGAATACATCTGTGTTAAAACGATAAATATCAGTTCAATTCGCTTTACCAATTTCTAAGCGCAACCGAAAATGAATGACGGGAGGAAAGATTTCTCAAGATTACCCAAGATTTCTCTCCGAGAAACCATTGATTTCAGACATCCCTGTATTGGTCTTGCCCTTATCTAAAATCAAATCTACATCTGCATATTCGTAGAACTTACCCACTTATTAGGTTTTTCTTTGCCGTCCTTAATGCTCATAACCCTGCCATAATTCAACGTTCGGTATACTTGTAGCTTAGTAGCTCAGAAAGAAAAACCTCTTAGCTCGTTAAGTGGTAGTGAATGAGGGAAGGAAAAACACATATCATTTCGATAAATTGTAGTTTCAAAGGTCAACGCATTTGTCGAAATCTAATTAGATCTTTTGCTTAGAATTTTGCATTTCTACTTCATTATATATCTCCCGTCTGTTTTTACACCTCTTCTAACTGACTTAAAACCTATGGTTGTTCATAGCCTCGTTGCTCAACCAAATAAGATATTACCAAACAAGCAAAAAATGACCCACAAAGTAGCAATGAATAAGAGAAGGAATACCCAAATATTACCCTGTGAAAAATGATGGGTTCAGAAGTCGATGCGTTTGGACTCGTGGTTTCCCACGCGCCCTGTGCGTCAGCGGCGTAAATCACGCAGTGTGCAGGGAGGTCTCTCCATAGCGACGACCTTGCTGGCCCCCAACGCCCACCCGCCCCTCGCCGCAGCGGCGGCGGCAGCGCGCCCGGCGGTGGCGGTGGTAATTAAACGGCCCCCTGCATCGCCGCGCATACAAAAGACGCCATTATGCGCAGCCCAAAAACGCTCGTGTTTGGACGTCCCCCGCCGCCGCGGCCGCACAGTGGCGGGGGATACGCGGACAGATTGCGCCGGCGAAACTCGTGCGGAAAGTTCGCCTCCGAATTTTACTCGCTCTTTTCGGGGTGTGGATTATTTCACTTGGCAACAGGAAACCGGCGACATGGTTAATTCCAGAATGCTGTCACATTTATTAACGTAACGCAGAATAAGAAATTGAATGAAATATAAGAATATTAAAAAAAATACATTGATTGTCTGTTTTTGTGTGAATGTGCCTGCATGTTCCTGAACCATAATTTCACACGGACAATGAAACTATTGGGATTATTTTGTAAAAGATAAGACAGAATAAGAATCTTGGGCATGCTAAACTTAAATAAATAGATTAAATAGATAAACATGTAGTTAAATAAATAATTCTTAAAACTCCTTAAAGTCTTTAATCAAGTAAGATGTGCAACTGGAAACAAAAAATAGATAAAGATAATTGACAATTTTTTGGCATGAAACAAATGTATATAAATGATTGCTGATATTCTCTGTATGCTATACTTCTGAGAATTTTATATTGAAGGTGGTTTCCTTCGAAATACATAGCGTACTCAGAACAATAAGTAGCCTACTCAGCATATATAGCATATTTACGGTTGTAGCAAATCCAGGAAAGTAGGTTGTTCGAGGATATAGCATATTCGGGGATATAGCTTATACGGGGATATAGCATTTTCAAGGATATAACGAACAGGGATATAGCATACTCAAAGGTACACCATAAATATGTTGGTTAGTGCCGCCTTTGAAAAGCGTTCTTAGAGACGTATTGGGCATACTCCATGTAATTTGTCCCTTGAGTGAAGTAATTAGTCCCACAGTGTGCGGCGCCGCCCGCCGAACCCCAGAACGCTGTTTTTGAGGGCTAATCAGGCAGCCGGGGAGGGGGGGAGGGACGGGCAGCCGGACGGACGATGTGCGCCGGAGAAAGAGGATCCGGTAAACAAACGGTAAACAAGCGGAACTGTATGTAAGAGGCTTTTGAATTCGCTATTGTGCCAAGAATAAAACTCCCCGTGTAAAAGATTAATTGCTCGTTTAATGCTGCTATTGGAGGCCATGTTTTTGTTTAGTTCGCTTTGTGGTTAACGCAGGTGATTTCGCTCGTTTCTGTTCTGCCTCATTACTTACAACGTAATATGATGCAGGTAATTTGAACAAATTTCTGTAATTTTATATTTAGTTTCATTAAGCTGTTTTGTTTCATGTTTGGAATATAATAAATGTATATGAAATACACATTCGGTGCAACTGGTGTTTGGTCGCACTCCCTCATGCAATTTCATAAATTCTGATAATGTTTTTGTGTATAAATAACGAAATAATTGATCGTTTCCGGAAAAACAAGGTATTAGAGCGGCCAGATTTGGCGCGCCAACAACCATAATGTTTTTGCTCTTAAGATCAATGTCTTTCATCATGAAACATTTCTTTTTAGCAGACTTTATTCCTGCGGCAAATTCAATGCATTATCATTTAAAAGGTGAAAATAAACTTGACTGCATTTTAAAATGATCATAAGATTTAAGAAAAACAACTCTTTTCACACATTCAAATCTGTCCGATACAAACTTCAGAACTAGTTCGTGTTAAATAAGCATGAATAATAATTTGGGGACACTTCCTCGGAGTAATTGTCGTTTTAGTATTCATGAACTACCAACCCAAGGACGAGTATCTTACCTGAACCGCACCTCGCAGTGATCGCGATAAGAACAGCAAAATTGCCGCAATTCAGGCTGCCTACAATCACGCTCACTTACTCAATTATCCATCTCAAACCCACCGGCACAGAGGCTCGCCGTGTAATTCTTCGAATTTTGGCTTCCCCCACCCCCCTCGCATCCAACTGACTCTTCTGCTACCCATTAGATACGGCCCACGCACGTCGCTTTTTTACGTGAGTTTACGTATTCGCATATATTTCGATAATGGCGCGGCTCGACGGCGTCTTTGCGTATTAGTCTTAACGTGCATGCGGCCTTCGGGTGCTGTTACGAGGCGTCTAATGGGGCGGGAGCTACGGGCGACCGGGGGAGGGGGGAGGGGCTGGGGGCGCGGGGCGATACGATCTCGTGGCGACCTCCTCCGCACCTTGGCGCACCCGGTCACCGCGGCGCACGGCTCTGCACTTTAAATTCTGATGAGAAATAATAAAAAAGTAACCCCCGGGCGCCTGGATTTGCATAGAACGCTGCTACCTGATAATCATATAAATGCAAGTTGCCTGAGTGCACCCCACGACAGTCGGTTTGTCCCTGTTGCTCGGATGAGACGCGCTCTACTGGCGTTAATTGAATTTAATCCAATCTAGTTTGTTCCAGCATACGCCAGAGCTACCTGCTGGAATTTAGTTCGATAGTGGAGTCTGGTCTTCGTAGTTTTAGAGTTCTCACGTATGCTGGGTTATTACGTTAATTTATACCTTTTTTACATTACGTGATCCAGTGACAAATCAAATCTTTAAAGTTTTTTATACAGAAAAATACAAATTTTAGAACGTCAGGCATGAGTGCCTTTCGTCTAAAGTACTCAAGAATATAGTTTAAAGAATAGTTCAATCTGGCGGAAGCTCCTAACTAGATACCCGACCACGCTTACTCGGTACCGCGAACACAGCCAGTACTTAAAATTCTGATGAGAAATAATAAAAAAGTACCCCTCACCACGTCAGAATTTGCATGAAGGCGAGCTACCTGATAATCATATAAATGCCAGCCACCTAAGCACACCGCGCGGGCACGCGGTTTTATACGCGCGCTAAAAAAAGGCGAGCAGCGGGACCGCGTCGGGTGGCGCGAGGCGGTGGGCGGGGCGGGGCGGGGCGGGGCGGGGCGGGGCGGGGCGGGCGGGGCGGGGCGGGGCGGGCGGGCGGGGCGGGGCGGGGCGGGGCGGGGCGAGGCGAGGCGGGGCGAGGCGGGGCGAGGCGAGGCGGGGCGGGGCGGGGCGGGGCGGGGCGCGGGTGACGAGACGTGCGGGGGCGGACCGTGCCTTGTGGATGCGAGGCGGTTAGCGACGAAATTGCCCTAACTTTATTTTTGCCCCCCAGTTCATCAGGCCCGGGCGCGTGGAGGCACCGGCACGGCGCCGACCGCCCAATCAGCGACTGCGGGGCGACGGCGGGGGGAGGTGCGGGGTTGGCGTCCAGGGCGGTTGGCGGGCGGCGGGAGCGTCGGACGTGATTGCCTCGGCCGCCGCGCGGGGCGCTCGTGCGTGCGCGCGCGTGCGTGCGTGATCTCGCCGCCGCCACCGCGGCGCTCGTGTCTTTAGGCTCCCCGCTTTAACCCGTGGCAGGCGCCTATCGACGTCGAAAATTTGGAAAGTTTTGAGAGAGAGGAGCGAAGCGGGGACGCGGGCGGTGGAAGACCGGGGGAGGGGGAGGAAGAGGGTTTGACGGCGCGGTGGTGAAGACAAAAGGCGCTGCAGATGCAAGAACCCGCCACCGTTGCTCCACCTCGGCGCTTCTTCAGCGGCGGTGGAATATTGCGGAGGGTAACGAAGGCTCCCAGCGCACGAGTTGCCGCGTTTGGCGCTGCTTCTCCCAGGAGGTGGAGGGCGTGGAGGGCGTGGAGGGCGTGGAGGGCGTGGAGGGCGCGGAGGGCGCGGAGGGCGGGAGGGCGTGGAGGGCGTGGAGGGCGTGGAGGGCGTGGAGGGCGTGGAGGGCGTGGAGGGCGTGGAGGGCGAGGAGTGCGTGGAGAGCGAGGAGGGCGAGGAGGGCGAGGAGGGCGAGGAGGGCGAGGAGGGCGTGGAGGGCGTGGAGGGCGTGGAGGGCGTGGAGGGCGAGGAGTGCGTGGAGGGCGAGGAGGGCGTGGAGGGCGTGGAGGGTCTGGAGGGCGTGGAGGGCGTGGAGGGCGAGGAGGGCGAGGAGGGCGAGGAGGGCGTGGAGGGCGTGGAGGGCGAGGATGACGTGGAGGGCGTGGAGGGACGTGGGGGGCGTGGAGGGCGTGGAGGGCGTGGAGGGCGTGGAGGGCGTGGAGGGCGTGGAGGGCGTGGAGGGCGTGGAGGGCGTGGAGGGCGTGGAGGGCGTGGAGGGCGTGGAGGGCGTGGAGGGCGTGGAGGGCGTGGAGGGCGTGGAGGGCGTGGAGGGCGTGGAGGGCGTGGAGGGCGTGGAGGGCGTGGACGAATTCCAGGGATCGTTGAAAATGATGTGTATCGTGTGATGACTGTATGATGTGTATCGCTTTGTCAGAACCTGCCTGAAGATTTTCGATTGGTGAATATGACTCCCTGGTGCAGAATGAAATAGGAATGATGAAACTGATGCTGACGTTTATCAGAGATTGTTTTATGCAGATGAATAAGGCACGGCGATTGATGACTGGTATTAATATGAATAAGCACTGGTAGAGAGTGTGATCACGATATCAAATACAGAATAGTGGTACGGAACGACTGTTGGTGAAGATGAAATATGAATGCCGCAAAAACAGGAAGTAAAGATAACATAAGTTGGATTTATGTAAAAATAAGTCTGTTGGATAGGTATTCTAACATCATGAAATACTGACAAGTGTAGCAACCTATGGGGAACTTTCTGAATTGTAAACAATAATGGCTGGTTTGGTTCAGTTCAGCGGGTTGATTGTGGTCACTATTCTGTTCTTGGAATTTCAAATAAATCGCTTAGGCACACTGTTATACAAGGTTTAAAACTATTTCGTTGTTTTGTACTGCGTTAGAGTACGTAAGTCCTGCAAACTTGCAAGGTAAGAGCAAATTCTTCGAATCATAGACAGTTACATTGTTGAATTAGGTGACGACACTAAAAAGTAATCTGTGGTAGCTAGATCAGTGAGAATCCGAGAAGTACCCTTATCTCACAAAGGTTTTTCTCGATAACGTCTAACATGTTCAAGGAGCAATTGCAAGGAGCAGAAACTTGAACAGTCCTCACGTAAAAAATGTTTGGAGATGGTGATTGTTGGTTCTGGAGAAGAAAGCACCAGAAGGTTTGTTACTGAGGTGATATCTGGGAAGACGAAAACAAAAGGAAGGAAGGAAGGCACGGAAGCCAGTGTTTTGGGATAGGCTACAGCATGTCAGTTGAAGATTCGATTGTGCCCACTCTCTATAAATAAGTCGGTTACGTCTTGATTTTCGGTTTCTCTTTCAAGGAGCACATTTAAGGAAATATTTTTAGGAATTCCTCAATATTCTGCAAATGTTGTCAGTGAATGTGAGTGAAACAAAACAAAAGGGGTTTCTAACAAGAATCAAGAAACAATGCAAACTGTTTAATTCCATATACAAAATCATTTCATTTATTCATAGTACACACATTGTTCAGTTTCCTCTGTAGTAGTTGTTTATTCTCCATAAATGCTTCGAGACAAGACCAATTGTAACCGAATTCTAACCTACCTGGAAACTCTGACACAGTGAACCATACAAGAGAACAAAATGTTGACCGTGACATTTCTTGTTCAATTCAACGCGGGAGGTATTGTGAGAAGGAAAGATTTATGTTTTTCCTTCGTTTTGTCCCGACCTGTGCATCTGAAGAGTGCATAGTAACTCATTCCTAAACATATTTTTCAGTTTCTTTATGACTGTGGACGCTCTTCTCCTGAAATAACGCGGTCGTCCACTGTGTTTGGAGTTATGTGGGCTCCACCCAGGAAGAGCCCTCCTTTTATATTTTTACTTCTTTCGAGTAACTGCAGTTCCATAGTGCTGTCACTCTAGTATCAATATTAGTCACCTGAGGTTGAGTAGAAGTAATCCAAAGGAACATTGCTGCCTCATCTCCTTTCTCACAGAAACCATTCCCTTGGAAGTAAATAATTAGAATAGTAAAAGTTTACTGAGAAACGTAAAAGTAATAAAAAAGGAAGATATACCATGTCGAACTGAACAAACCGTTCTTGTTGGTTTGTTAGACAATAAATTAAGCAGTTCCTGACAAGTCATACTAATGAATTGGTAGCCAAGGAATCCTGCCTGGTACAGTTGTTTTGAAATCCCAGTAGTAGGCAAATTGTTTATATATTTCTCTTACGGAACAAAATAAACACGTTTTCAACGTTTGTGTATTTCTTACCGGGGTTTTTGTAGAGAGATTCCATACATATGTCTTGGTTATTGTTAGGCGTTAAGAACATCAAAACAGTTTTACTGATGTAATAATCTTTACTCGAGGCCAGCAGATTGACCGCAGCGATAATAGAGCTAAGATTTTACAAAAGTCTGGTAGTTTCATGAATATCTGTAGCATCATTGTAGGATCTTCTTATCTACTCGCATTTACATTTGTGGTTTTATATAGCTTGAGCAAATTTGAGTATTGAACTAGGGAACTCGTTTAGCTGAATCACATTTTGTATAAATCGGATTTGTCATGGTAGAAGATATTTATCAATCATTATAATTCCCACTTACCGGACTGCAGCATAAGAGTTAGAATTAATTAATTAATTAATATAAAGAGTAGATGATAATGATAACGAGAATAAAGGGCAAATGCAAACACTGGTGTAATGAGGTGAAAGAGAATTGGGGAGCTCAAAGATAACCTATTACGAACATACTGCGTCCACTACAAATTCAATATGAACCGACGACAATGCAAATCCCGACACTTAAAAGGTAAAAAGCTAGCTTGCTGACGCGTGTTGTGGGTAGCGTATGCTATATTTACGACATTTCAATTTCTTTTCACGGGCAGCAACGTTGCAGCCAGCTGAACGGCACTATTCTTTCCAGTTTCCCTCACTCTACCGTAGATCCCTCGCCGGCCATGCTGGTGACGGGGATGGTCGAGAATTGAGGCGATGGCGGAAGCGGAGTGGGGCGTGAATAGAGGCAGAGGAAGGTGGCGGAGACGAGAGCGACAGGGGTGGTAGAGGTGGCAGCGGGATAGCGTGGGCGAAGAGGGGAATGGGGAGCGTAGCGATTGCAGTGGTGGGGTAGACGGAGCGATGAGATGGCGGCGGCGGGGTTGGTGTGGGTGGCGAGGTAGCGGCGGTGGTGGGGGCGGTGGGGTAGACGGAGCGATGAGATGGTGGCGGCGGGGGTGGTGTGGGTGGCGAGGCAGCGGAGGTGGTGGGGACGGTGGGTTGGTGGTGGGCGGGGGGAGGGGGGCAGCGCGACGGGGCGCGACGACGGGGGTGCGGACAACAAAGAACAAGGGATAACACGGTGGCTAAACAGACGCAGGGCTTTAACACTGGCCATGGCGTGGACAATGAAACCACTTGAGAGTCGAGTCGCATTCACGCGACCCGCTACGGGCGGCCGAGTCCAGAAGCCGGGGGGAGGGAGGCGGCGGGTGAGCGGTGATCTGGCGAGCGCGGAGGGGCGACGCTGCACGGGTGAGCGGGCGGGTGAGCAAGCAGAGAAGAAGACGGATAATGTTTGGGGGAATATTGTGTAAGCTTGGGGGAAGTAGAGGAGGGAAATTGAACTGATGAAAAATATCAGATTTACAGAGGGAAAAGACGCGTAAGAAAAGATAATTGAAATATTGAAGGGTATGGCGGGTACTGGAATTGAAAGAGAGAGATGCAAATTATTTTTAGTTGAAGCTGGTGATAAAAAACCGACACTTACAGTGAGACAACTTTAACAGACGGCAAATAATAGGGTTATTTTGCGAAGTGTTACCGTGTCCATTGGAAAATTTATTTCCGATACTGTTCTTTCCCATGGAATTCTGATGGCTTATTTTTTACGAAAGTGACTTATTTCTTTGTGTCGTCTATTATTTCATCTTTTATTCTTATCCCTTACGACCCAGTAAGATTCTTCGCCTCGTCATTTTATTCTTCTTTAGTCTCTCTTCTACATGTATCTACTACACGAGTAATCTCAGCGGATTCTCAAAAATATCGACAACATAATTTGTGTTGATGGTCAAGTACTTAAAGGGTGAGACAAACCGTTTGAAGTACGTCTTTGCCAGTTTGATGTCTGAATTTTGCCCCAACGCCAACAATTATTCTAAAACTCTTGCAATAATTTAACATCATTGTTACAAAATCTAGAACGGTGAGATAACTAAAACAGACATTCTTAATAAAACGGTCATAAAACGGAATATCACAACTTTTTGTTCCATTGAACCTAAATTTCATTGTTATGTCTTCCTTACTCTCCATACTTATGCATATTCACGTTTTCACCTTATAGTACATGTCCTTTCCGCTACTGCACTCGAAGCCCGTCCCATAGGAACTATCCCCCCAGTGACCTTCGTGCCCTCGCTCCCCTCGGTCACGTCTCACCGGATGAACTTGCGATCGCGGTCATGTCCCTTCGCTTTCCCCTACCGGAATCGGTGGCTCAGTGCATCAACTGATGTCACTGCAGCGCCTCTGACCGGGAGGTCCTAGGTACGAGTCCTGACGGCGGCAGGATTTTCGACACTAGCTTTTCTGCTAGGTCGAATTCAGTCGCTGTCTGGAGGAGAATTCTTGCGGCCGCCTGTTCTGATCGGTAGTGTTCCGTGGTTTCTCCGATCAACACCAGGCGAATGCCGAAGCAGTACCCTACCAAACGGGGCACAGACCGCGAGCGATCTTTCCTTCCTCTTCCTTGTCCTTTCTTCTCCCCTTACACACACCTACACTAACATGCACTACACTACCACATATTCCGGGAGGCTGGTCGGGAGCTTAGAGTTGTCCCGACTGGGGCGATGCCCCGCTGGTGGGAGAGTCCTGGTTAGTGGGAGACCCCACTAGCCGACGGTAGGACGGCGCCGGATCTCGCCATCCAGTGAGAGATCATCGCCATCTCCCGAGGAAAAAAATGTACTACACTTACGGGACTAATGACCTAAGCTGACGCGTCCGGAATCATTAACAACCAACCAACCAACCGCTTTCCGCTCGTGTGCCCTTAGGCTCCTGCGATGGGCGCCTCCGCTTCGCCCCCTTCCCTTCGCCCTTCGGCCTTCGGCCTTCGCCCTACTCTTCCTCGGTTTCCTCTCTGGGCTCACCTCGTTTCCCTTATACTTTTATTCTTTCTTCCGTCTGTGTATTCTAATGTGAATATGTGTCAAACTCCTATAACCTTGCGAGAAAAGTTAACAAAACATCGATAAGAAATTGATAAAAATATAGACGAATGGGATTAAAAATATTCAATTTTCAGCAATGTTCAGTTGTGATATCTACTACTTGAGTAAAGTCAATTTTTTTCCGGGTTCACCTCTCTATCTCAAGCTTTCTTATTCTCTTTCGCTTCACTGTATTTCAATATGCATACGTAGCGGTCTACGGACTAAAAAATCGCAAAGTATCAGAATTAATTAAATAAATTGTTAGTTAACTGTTATTAATTAATAATAAATTGTTAATAATTAACGGAGGATGTTGATGTTCAATTTTTAAATATACGATACGAATAATGTCAATGGATTCTGAATAGTTTCAACAAAGTAAAATCAGTTGATCAAAAAGACCGTAAGTGCCGAGAGCAACTATGTAAAGTACCTACTTGTCAGTCTGAAATGTCGGAATTTTATTTTGAAATTCTAACAAATATTCTAATAAACGACGTATGAATGCAACATCAATATAAACGAAAGAAATAAAACAATAATGATCATCCTCAATAATAATTTAGTGAAATGGACAATGAAGCAGATCACAACTTTAACAAGGTGTCGTCCATTAAACCTAAATTTCTTTGTGCTCTTCTCTCTCTCTCTCTCCTCTCCTCTCTTTCTTTCTGTCTTCGCTCTCTCTCTCTCTCTCTCTCTCTCTCTTTCCTTCTTTCTTTCTGTCTTTCTCTCTTTCTCTCTCTCTTTCTCTCTTTCTCTCTCTCTCTCTCTCTATCTATCTATCTCTCTCTTCCTTACTTCTACATATTTTTGCAAATTCCCGTTTCTATCTTTACCGTTACGTAAATTTGTCATTTGTTGCGCAATTTTCCTGTGTGCGCCATTCGGCATATTTCCTTATCGTTAAATATTTATTTCATTGTAATATCTTCTTCTCATTGTTTCTCTCTATGAACAGTTCTATCTCTTTATTTCTCTGTGAATTATTCATGGCTCATAACATGTGAATCTGTTCCCTTGGGTTCACGGATTTTGCAATCCCACATTACGCCACTTCGTAGACTTCTTGCAATTTCTCTGCTTCTTCTCTTGCATACAACCCCTTCTCTCTCTCTCTCTCTCTCTCTCTCTCCGTTCCCAACCACTTCACAGATTTCACTTTCAACCACTCTTTTCTACAACAATCATGCGAGTTTCTCCCACCCCCCTGCTATGGATTCCACCCCTGAAAGAAGCCCCGCCCCTCCCACGCACAGTGTCGTATTTAAGACGGTCTCCAGAAGTCACCCCTGCAGGCTTTATGGAACCTGTCGGCCGGAACGCGCATTGTGTCCGCGTTTATAAAAGCGTGCACATGTTTTTTTTTTGCCCTGTCATACGGTCCTGACAACGGGAATAACAATAAGCTGTAATATTTATTATGCCCTGCCAGATGCAACCGGGCCCGAATTCTAAATGTAGGAGTAACATTTGGGCATATGTTATCGACACAATGGAAAATACACATATCCCCGTGAAATATCGTCTTCCATATTATGCAAATGGCTTATTACAATACGATTCAGCCAGGCTTTTGTGTAGGAGCGGGGTATTTGAGTTTACACTAATAAAATTTTGTAATTAAAATCGCATGGATGACTAATCTACCGCTTTTATCTGATATATAAATGTTATAGAAATAATAATCCTCATTTGGTGCGCTCACTGCCGCAAAATACGATATAAAATTATTAATTGTTTTGTTTCGTACGGATTCGATAGCGGTTTGACCTCGGCGGTAGGGCGCCCTTTTATGAGATGGTAAAGCTGGTTTTATTCATTGAGGTTATTTAGCAAACGTCGGTTCGCCGCTTCATGTATGCTTAATTTGCACAGAAGACAATACAAGCTATCATCTGTTGGGAATGTCATCTCTTGTTCCCGTTTGCAGACTTGCATCTGCTTGCAGTATTTTTTACAAAAACGTTTCGGTAATAGAATCGTGTTTGCCAAAAGACAGTTTATAAATTAATCACATTGTACATCCGTAGTCTACAAATGTCTGATTGGCTTATTCGTCCGCTTAAAATAAAAAAGATGCCTATTCCGTAATAAACATGAAAAGTTCCTTGAACGAATATCTGAAATTGGGATATTTATAAAATAAAAATCCCGTATTACCTTTCCTGCGCTCTTCGTCAAAAGGGAAACATACAATTAAAGTACGTTATTACTTCATTGTTGAAATATACAAGTCGGAAAAAATTAACACAAATTTAAATATTTTCTTTTTCGTATAAATTGATTCAATGAAGGAAAGACGTGGCTGTTTCCCTGTTTACATTTTTGTGTTCCTTTTCATGTTTTAGTCACATAATTTTAATAAAATATTTTAAAGTATACAAATGGACAATCGGAAGAGGTTTATTTTCATGTCAATTTGTACTGCCCTTTTTAGAATGTTACTGATTTTTTCTATTCTATTGAGAATCCATTTAAAAAAACATAATTTCTTAAATCCAATAAACGAAGTCAAATTATTACAATTTCTTTTGAACGGGTAGATCTCATATTCGAGCAAATTAATTTTGTTCGTTTGATAATATTTAAGAGGAATTTTGTTTAGTGATGACACTGATTCTAAACGTCTTTAAACTTAAGTAACTTGGGTCGTATCTAATTCTGGCAAAATCTGGGCACAAGAGATTGGCTTTCTGTTTCGAAGACGAGAACTTGAAAGACACCGGTTACCGCCTGGTGAAAGATCAGCCTCATATTAACAAATCATGCCCTCAAACTACACTCTTAGTGAGGCTCTTTCTAGAAGGTTGTAGACAGCGATCCAGTAATGATTGAGTATCATTTCGATGCGCATCAACTTCTATATTTCCGTAAATGTATGGACAAACTGTAAGCTCCGACTAGTCTCTCTCAACATGTACAATAGTATAGAGTATCTAAGGGTGATGTCAGTGTGTGGAGGAGGGGAGATGAGTGGAGATTTCTCCCTCAAACAGTGGTAGATTTCGACCAAATCAAAAATCCGCGTCGCATTGACATTCGAATCCCAGGACCTCCCAGTCAAAGACGCTGCAGATGCAACGACTTCACCGCTGAGCTCTCGCAGCCGGTGCAGTGAGCGAGATCTTACTACGTGCATCCGCCCAGCTGCGTCGCCGTCGCCACTCCCTCCCGCCAGAGGGCTCTGTGGGAGCCTCGGCATCGCGGTCAACAGACGTCTGCGGGGCTGTTTGCCGTGGCGGACGTGTGAACCGCGGGGGGGGGCATGTACGCGGGCGGGCCGGCTCGTGCGTGGATTTGATTCTCGTCGCACGACCGGGCGCTGCTGTCCTCTTTTTTTTTTGTCGCTTTGTTCGAATGTGTTCATTCACTTTGGGCGTTTATTAGCTTCCGGTGTCGTCCGTGTATTTACGCGTGCCTGGTCGTGCGCTTCTACTCGCTCGGTTTGGGAGACGCTCGAACCGTTCGGTGGTCTTCACTATATTTATGACACATTGTGAGACTCCCAAAAATTGTGCTGTCACGTTCGTGATGCATAAAGTCTTTGTATCTAATGATCTTCATTTTAAACTCCACTCGAGAGGATGATCTCTAACTGACATTTACTATTTCTTGAAATTATCTATTTTATGTGTAAGGCAATTATTTTATGGGTGGTGTTATTTATCTGAAATATTTTTACTTATTTCAAGGCATTTCTCCCTGTAAATTCAATCTTACCATGAGTCCTTTCCTACCAAATGTTGGTTCTTCTCTTTCAATTTACTTTCCATTCGAATTTTTACTATACTTTATTCATCACATCTCAGCCGTTATTTCCATTCAATTTTTTTCAAACTTTTGCATGAAATTATCAAAAGCGTATAGTTCCTTATAAATAGTGTATAGTATTGTAATGAAATAAGAAAACCTAAAAATTAGGCTCCGTGATCCGTCTCTTCTAAATTGTTAAGTATTTAATCAGGCAAATCACACATTTGGCTTTTATATTCTAATATGCTTTATTTAAATCCTCAATTCTATAGGTAGTATAATTACAAACTTGATATTATGTTGGTGTTTTTATTGTTAATACAAATTCTGTTAATATTACAATGAGACCCCCGCTCAGAAATCTCCTGTTCTTGCATACCCCTGACCCATCTTATATCCTCTTCTCCGATCCCTTATAGTCACTGACCATCCCACCACTCTCCCACTCTAAAGCACCCACATTCGTATCTACGAGTGTGTGTGTGTGTTGTCCGAGAGTCGTGCGCAACGTGAGTTGTCGCCACTAGTTCCTCTCCCTCGTTGTGTGTGTGTGTGTGTTTTGCTTTTATCACCTTCGTTTCCTGCTCTTTCAGTCCTGTAATTTAAGGACAAGCTTATCTTCCCAATTAGATACGGCCGCTCGGGAACACGTGCGTAATCCCGCCTCTAAAT